>JAIPRM010001478.1:12634-37724 GCA_025469315.1 Stegophylla sp. TES_Ste_2020
AAAAACTACCCAAAATTTGACAAAAACGACTCGGAAACCATCATTTTTTGATCTGAACTTTACGAAAATTTAAACATAAATAGAAAATAATTTAAGAAAGATTTTGGCGCAAGAAAATTTAGAAAATGTGAAAAAAAAATTTTAGACATTTTTTTTCCTTTATATATTAGATAATTAATATTATGTATATTTCAGTTATGGTAGATATATACTTTCATTGGTTTAATAATTACATCTATCCATGTATAATGAAGATAGTATCCATCGAAAAATCTATAAAAATTTTGAATTTTTATCTAGTACCTACGTATGTACATATTATAAAGAAATTCAAGAGTAAAAAGTGAATCTAGACAAACGGTTTGTATGAATTGTATAAAGGAAATAGTTGTGTGTGTTGGCTTATACTGTAAACAGACAGAGTATAAACTCCCTAAGGACAGGTCTCGTTTCCGAGGCGGCAATGATGTTGATGATGATGAGTCTCCCACTTGACCTCCTCGCCACGTCTATATCTAACGTTCGTTCTATATTTTCACTCTTTTTCTCTTGTTTCGTCCTCGGTTCCAAATGATTAATCGTCTCGCAGCACCATTGTTTCAGGGCTAATCACTCGGACTTTTAACTTTGGCAGTAGATACGATTAGCTGGTTTTTGTGCTTGTGTTTTACCCCGATGAAGATGTATGAACTTGTCAAACCATTGTCCATTCACCCTCGACGTACTTTCTCCCCATCGACACTTTAACAGGATTATATTCCCTGTTTCGAATCAGCCTTGACAACCTTGGATCATACAATAAACGTTTTTGATGAATTTCATTACTTTTTAATTTTTAACTATGCCTACTTAAAATAATTATGTTTGATGGATGTATAATTTAAGTATGAATTTTTAAAAAACATAACGTAATACTTAAAAGCCATAATTTTAGTCAGCATTTTTGTTTTTTTGACATTGTAAAACTTACAAAAAATATTTTATTGCTGTTTGAAATACGTTTTGAATTTCACAGGATACCTAGTTTCTATATTGAATTAAATTAAAATACTACGTAACTGTTATTATAATTTTTAATTATTGAAATAATGCTTTAAAATTTCTTCAAAATGTATATATAAGTATATAATAATATATTTAAACATACAGAAATTAATGTGTTGCTAATATTTATTTTGTTAAGTGATAACAATACTAAATAAATCTAGGGAAAGAAGAAAAAGATAGTAATAATATAATAGGGTATCTAATTACTTCAACGAAAACCCTATACTATTGAATTAAAAAAATAACTTTATCTATTTAATCGTATGCGTGTAAACCATATAATATGAGAAGAAAGTAAGTGAAGTCGTCATTCATATATGTAGATATTTTTATATAGTGTATATTACCTAATAGTAGTGACTGTATTTTAAATTTGGAATGAAGTGGAGAAGCTAATGTTTTACAATGATCTTTATTTTTTATTTTAGATTCTGAGCAGAACGAAGAACGTATTAGTTTTACAAATCTGTGTTGTTTTTTTCCGTATGAATATAATCACGATTTCGGGTAGAAATACTAGTTCAAAAGTTTCGATAAGTAATTCTATAGACCGAAAATATTTTTAAGATGATACAATAATTTTTCCATGCATATGCAAAAATCACCTAAAAATTGACAAAAAACGATAAACGGTTGATGGTTTATGAATGTATAAAAATAATTTTTTAATGTTTATAGTATTTTTATAAAAACTTTTATTATCTGAAACGCGCACACAATTATTGAGAACACAACATTTTTAAATAGTATTTGTAAAATATAACCTAATCGACAATATTATTGTATATTAATTGAAACTACGCTCAGAATTGCAGTTTTATTGAACAGATGATTTGTTGTTGTTCCTTTAAAATTCAATATAAACTACAATTTTATGTAAAATATTTTTTTTCTGTTTTATCTACAAGATTTTTGAGTTTTTTAGTTTTAATAATATTTCATTAGTGTGTATTCAGAAATATTTCATTTTTTTTCGACTAATATTTAAAAGTTATAAATATTTTAAGTTCAGCGTAGACGAGGGAACTAAAGGGTGTTCCACAAAAATTGTGGACCTCTACTCAGCTACTCTAAATTTGAATTATTGTTTATAACAACTATTTTAACTCATGGTCGAAAAGAAACATTTAAATATTAACATTTTCAATGGCAATAATTATTGTTAGTGGTTTGTATTATAATGTTCTCTAAATTACAAGTGTAAAATATCTGTTGAAAATATAACTTTATCTATGTGTGGATGTATTTACGGTGAATTGAAAAATATAATATATTATATCTATTTCAATTTTATTATTTCATTTCTTTTATTATTATCCTACTCTACATGTACATATTACGTGAGTTACCTTTACATTATTTGACCTCTAACGAACAATATTCTAAATTGTAGTGTGCGATTCTGCTACGAGATGGCGCTAAACATGCATCGAATCAATTTGAATCACATTTTTTTTTTATAGCAGAATATTATTTGATTCATTATTATTTTTCACAAGGTTATATAAATTAGTTAAAATAGAATCAAAGGGATAATTTATTCGCAAATATTATTTAAGTAAATGAATGCGTGTATTGTTCAGTTTAATATAAGATGACATATTATAATATTTTAAACGTAATTATAATATGAGTATTAATAAATATATAATATATTTACTATATACTACAGTACTACACAAAATATTTATATTAAATGTTTAACTATAAACATAAACTAACTTATCTACTTGTATGTATATTTGAATTTATAGTCATTTATCTACTAAATTTTGTTTTGAAGATTTACAAGATTTTTTTTTTTTTATTACATTTTTCAATGTATTTTATCATAAATAAATATATGACTTGTAATCCATTTAATTAGTTATTTTTACTCATATTCATCAAAGGATATTAAAATAATAAATTGATTATACACGAATAAAATTGTATGATATTAAAGTTAATATAACTTTAAAATGTAAAGCACTATCATAGACGTGTTCTTTTAACAATAATTTTTAATACGTTTCAATTTATTCAGAAAATGTTTTTGGGACTGTAAAATTGATATGAGTTCTAATGTTCATGTTCATAATTTTAGAAATTTACTTCGGATTACACAAGTAAAATTAATGGTAACGCATTCAAAAACCTGTAAATAATAAAAAATTTTAATTTGCAACATTGAATATTGATTATTTTCGGGGTATGCAATGTATAAAGTATTTACGATTATATGTATTTTAATATTTACGATTGCTTTTATTTATTGGATAAAAAAATAAAATATAGTAAAGTAAAGTAATGTAAAATAAAGCAAAGCGAAGATAAGAAAAGTATAGATAAGAAACCCGGACATATTTCGTAGCACGGGTATTTTTTGTTCCTTGGGTCAAACATTCTTGGTGGGTGTATTGAAAATGACGATTTTTACTGTTCTTTATACTAATAACATACTTCGTTCAGAATCGCATAATTGAAGAAATGATTTATCGTTTTTTTTTTTAAATTCAACACACCTACCAAGAGTATTTGACCAGAAGAGCGAATAATGTCCGTACAGCAATGTATCCAGCTTTCTTGTAATTTTAATCAATATTTAATATTTTTAAGGCAGACATTATTTTGCTTTTATTTTAGTTTGAGTGAAAGTCGTTTTTATGATTTTTAATACGTTGTGTATGTAATTGATATAACTTAATATAAATGATAAAAATAATAATAATAATATATTTCATTCGCTTCTATCAATAAGCGACCCACATAATTAATGCAATTAATATCAATCATCAATGTAAGGACGCTTTTTCCTTGGGTTTAATATATATATATATATATATATATTAGGAAAGGAAACAGGTTCTTACGCTAAATTAGTCGAATAATACTCAATTAAAAAATTTTCTACATGCTTTTCTCATATAATAATAATAATATACAGAATAGGTATTTATGTTTAGTAAAGTAAAGGCTTTTTTATCAGACATACTTCGCATCACGGGTATTCTTCGCTCTTCAGGTCAGATACTCTTGGTGCTTTTGTGGAATTTCAAAGAAACGATAAATTATTTCTTCAATAAGACGATTCTAAACGAAAGAAGTCAACAATATAAAGATCAATAATAGTCGTCATTTTCAACACACCTACCAAGAGTATCTGACCCGAAGAGCGAAGAATATCCGTGGTGTGAAGTATGGCCGGCTCTTTTCCCTTTACTTTGCTTTGCTTCACTTTACTTTTTTTATCTAATAAATAAAGAAAGGAAAAAAATAATAAGAAAAATAATGTTAGAAAAATGTCTAAAATTTTTGTTTTTCATATTTTTCAAATTTTCTTGTGCCAAAATCTTTGTTATATTATTGTCTACCTATGTTTTAATTTTCATAAAGTTCGAATTAAAAAAATGATGATTTCCGACTCTTATTTGTCAAATTTTGGGTAGTTTTTTTCAAAAAAAAAAAAAAGATAGAAGAATTGAGAAATTCAAAAAATAACCTCTCTAAAATACCAACTAGAGGAAAATCCGGATTTATTAAGTTGCTAATCGATATTTTTGGGTAAGTAGAGATCCATACGAAAAAGTGTTTACAGAAAATAATAATAATAATAATAATAATAATAAACATCATTGTAAAAACACTAACTTCTTCATTTCGTATTCAACAAACCAGCCAGGAAAAATTTCAAAATGCTTTTTTAGGATACATTTTATGGATCACTTTAATGTGCAACATTGACGTGATTTACACGAATAATTTTGCTATGCTCAAAACAAATTTTTGTAATCAAACATTTTAATTAATACTATTTGGAGGATCATTATCCATAAATAACGATGGTAATTATAAAACGTCGTTGGATATGCGTTAATATAGCAAAACAATTTGAAATATGCAAAAACCACTAAAATATGCAAAAGTATGCAAAATAAAATTTTACAATTACATCCTCTGTAAACGTATTTATACGTCAGTGTGTGCTGTGTTTTACTACATCTATGATAGATATGCAAATAATATAAGTCTCGAACCCTGATTATTATTATTGCATACGGTGTACAGGATAATTCTCGGTGCACGTTGTGTCGGAGATTAACGACCGAGTTCTAGACACTTTTTGGGGCATCCTGTGTGTGAACCTGACGAGAGGGGTGGGCAATGTGACTCGGGCGGTGGCGGTAGGGGCAGGTTGCATTTTAACCACCACAGGCGGTGGTGGCGGCGGCGGCAGGACGCGGGCGGTAGGAGGCGGGCACGGCGGTGGCAAGCACGAACGCGTGCGCTCGGGGGTGTTTCGAATTAACTGGTACCCACTCGGTCTACCTCACCCTTTGCCCCCGACCACGGCCCCCGTCGACCCTCAAGCTGTGACGATACCACCCCCATCCCTTCGCGTGTCGTGCACCGCCACTCCTCCCGTCGTCCTGTCCGTCGGGCTTTCCGCCACCTGCACCCGCCCCACCAGTCTGCTCCACACTGTCCTCCTATCGACGACGCCACCACCTTCGTCCACCGTTCACCGCCGTTCCGTCGACCGAGTTGGATTTGTGCGAAAAAAAAAACGCGCAGGAATTTTTTTATCGATTCCACCGGGAAGCTTATTTTTCACTCGTTTTTTTTTCCCCCTTTCCCCGTCCCTCCTTCCCGGCGGCGTCCGCGTTTTTTTTTTTTTTTCTGCCTCACCTCTCCACCTCCTTCACATCGTGTCCAGACACCGCGATTTTTTCACACAGGACAGTCGTCCGCGGCGGCGGCGGCGGGTATTGCGCGGAGGGGCGGGGCCAGGGTAAAAAGCCCGCGAGCAGAGCGCGCCCCGGCGGCGACTCGGCCAATCACCTATCAAAACAACACCGGCTTTTTACTCGGGAGTTTATTTTTATTTATTTCATTTTATTTTATCTTTTTTTTTTTTTTTCGCTGTTTAATGCCCCCGGTCCACTAGCTTTTTTTTTTTAGTATTTTGACGGCCACATTTTCCGACCGTTGGCCGTTCGCAGCGCGGTGCTTAAGCGTCAAGCGTTTTTAAAAATTTCTCCGTTTTCCCGTTTTCGTTCTCAAATATCCGACGCTGTTAAGAGTTCACGCGGTCAATCGTTTCTCGTTGATTGTTGTGACTTTTCGTGTGTCCAATTTATTACGCGGATACGCAGTCGTAGTGTAGATTCGGTATTATGTGCTAAATTTTTTTTCCACACAGTGATATAACGGCGGTTGTGCATTCCTGATAAAATTTTATCATATAGTTACTATTTAAACAACGATTTTCGATGCGGTAAACATATTCCCGTGACTACGAACAATTCGTTGAATAAAAACGTAAGTAAACGCGAATCAAGAATATGAAACAAAATCAGTTCGTTTAATCATATTTAAAAAAAAGAAAATTTTAGTATATTTAAATAAATAAAGTACGTGTTCATCACAATATAAAATATTAAGCCATTGTTTTAGTATGTTAAGACACACAGTGTATAATAACGTATAATTATTATTTCTTGGTGTCTCCGTTGTCTGTCCATACCTACTCGTCCTACTCGTATATTAAATGTCTTTTAAAAACTCTGAAACATCCATTAGCAAAAGATAGATATTTTTAATTTTAATGAAATTTTTATATAGCTTAAAGGCGTTTTAAAATGACTGCATTTTATAAATTGGCCAAATTTAAATATTTGTTTTTTAAACAATTGTTTAGATTTTTATAATTTTTTTTAAATTCAAAACAATTAAAATTCCCATTACACTTAATTCATTGCTCATGTTTTAATTTAATAAATTATAGTTTATCATAAAGTTTATAATATAGTTTAACATAAATTAATATCTACCAATTAAATATTATTAAACATGTTTTAATTTATTCATCTGTTTTAATTTTTGTAAAATCAATTAATAATATTTTTTAATAAAAAATGATATTAACGATTAACGATAAAACTAATTTTGATAATTTTACTTATTTATTGAACTAATTGTGTGTGATAACTGATAGGTATGTAATGTGTATAATAAAAACCAAAAATGTGATTATGTGCAGATACTTTTATTGATAACGTTAAATATATTTTTACAAATTCTTACGCAAAGAAACTTGTTTTATTATAAATTTATTTCTTTTCTTCTTATTTTTTTTTTTTTATAACAATATTATGTAATAAATAATAATATTATTCTCTGTAATTTTCATAAAACTTTTGTGGGTAGTAGAATTGGAAGTAAATTTTTGTTAAAGAATTTATTTTAACTATTTAATAGTTGATAATACAATTGGAACCAAATTTGGTTAACTTCACAAGTACCCATGGACGTGAGATTATATATTATACAACATGATCCCACTTCGAATTATTACAATTGAAAATCAAATGTTTAACAAAAAATGTATAATAAATGGAAAAATTTGGAAATAATTCAATTGTCAATTACCTATGTAACTGTGAGATCCAATATTAATTTTGTCCTTCTGTTTTTAATATTTTATTAAAAAATAACTCAGGCAATTGAAATTGTTAAGAAATGATAGCAGGGACAATATGTCGATACCTACCTACAATGTTTATAAATATGATGCAGACGTTAACAAAATTTGAGTTTTAAGTGAAAGGTGCTTAGAATAATATTAAGTAAAAAGGAATAGTTAAAGCAGTTTCCCCATAGCACATTTATTAAATAAAAATAAGTATAATATATAAAATATTTAACGAAACTGATTGAATGTTCCTCATAGAATACCTTGGCTTAATTAATTGAACTTATTGCCTCAATCGTTAGATTAAACGAAATTTACTGAATATATTTTCACTGTGACATTATTGTAATTTATTTACGAATTTGAACAATTTTAAAAATAAATGTATAGTTTATTGCCCTACATTGTCAGCCCGCTCGAACATACATGTAATTTACAATTAATTAAAACAAGTTTTTGTTTATTACAAAATATTATCGAAAAATATGATTACCATACTCATTAGAGGGCATTATTTCCAACTAGGTTTACTGAAATTTTACCAAATTGGCATAATTGATGCCTGTATTATAGTTGTTATTGATGACTATCAAGAGAGCGAATGACAAATTACGAATTAAAAAAAAAAATAACTACGTAATTGTTTACAGTTAACTAAAATATATTTTTCAAGAACAATAATTATTAATTGAAAATATTTACGTAAACTGATATAAGTTATGTAAATACATGGCTATTTGCAAGTATTTTTAAAAAGTGTAATTGGTAATTGTCCTAGATTTTTTTAGAAATGAAATAAATAATTTTCTGCAACAAAAAACGGTTTTTACTAAACTTAGTTATTGTATAGAAATTAATACTAAATTTTTACATCATCTCGTCAGGTTAATTATAATATCAATAATTTGAATAACTGTACGCAAAAATTAATTTTTTTTTTTAAACACAGAAAAACATTCTTGAATTTAATTAATATTTATGCTTTAAATTTTACCTCTTCTTCACTGCTTCACAATCACGTTTATTATTTTGTATTTGAATACTTAAACTACCTATTTGGTATATAATACATATAAATATTTCAAATACTTAATATAGAGCGTCCTTTATAATATACATTTAGTTTGTAAATGAAATAATTATAAAATTAAACAGTTTTAATTGACAACAAACAAATAATTTATTGATTAATTAAATGTAATATATTCAAATTTTTCTTATAAAAACAATGTACATTAAAGGCATTCATATAATATTTTATAAGATAAAGACCGATTACATGTTTAGTAGCATATACGTATATGAAATACATAAATGTACTATAAATAAACAAATGAACAAAATTTCAAATGTTTAATTAGTTTATAAAATTAATTATAAATATATATTAGGGTGGCCCATATCATACAATTAATATTTCAAAATTAATTTACATATCTGTGTATTCCTTGGTTTTATTATATATTTGAATGTATAGTGTGCATTTTCTAACCTATACAAGTATCTATTAGAAGTTACTCCTTAGTTAGTAAGACCCGGTTTGTGATATTTACTTAATTTAAAAAGAAGAAATTCCCCAGAGTTGTATCTTGTGTATTAATTTTTATGCGTGTTCTGTAACTATTGAACATTTATATACATACTTTATTTTATTATATAAAATCTAGTGTTTATAAGTTAGTTCGACAAAATAACAAAAACAAATATTTCATAGACACCGAATTACCACGATCCACACACATTTCGTATACAAATAAGTAACAATATAAACGTTGTATGTGTATGGAATAACAAAAATAATAATAAATACATATTAGAATACAGAAACTTCCGACCAACGTGATTGCTGTGTAATAAAAACAAATAGAGAGGAAACTAAATTGGCGCCTTTAGGGTGCATCCGAGACGCCACTGGGTTTTCTAGGATTGCACACGAAAAGGGTTGGTGGTCGTTAAAATCCACCCACTTGCAACTGGTCGCAAGCGACTTATATTTATATTATATTATAGACAAGTGCATCAGTAGCGGTGCTATGAACTCAGATGTCAAATAATTTAATAATAATCAAAAATTTGTTTGAATACTCCTTAAGAGACGGGGATTTTAATAAAATTATAGAATATTTCTATGTTGGTACTTATGATAATAAAAATAAAATGTTTCTGAGTCACCACAAATACATTAGAATTAGATGGTATTATGTTTATTATTTATTATATTACAATTAAAAGTACTGCAAATCAAAATATAAAATATTTAGTGTTTTACTACAGCATTCTTCATATTATATTAAGGCGGAACTGGGATTTTGTTAGAGCTCATGATGATATATTTTAAGACAGCGAATCATTAATATATTGAAATAAGTTATTAGGATTATTTCATTTTCATTCATGTATTCATTATTAATTTTTGAATTATTTATATTATTTGACAAATATGAATTTCTAAATTTCAGTGTTACCTTCATAAATAAATGTTTTTCTTTTACTTTGTGCATTAAATTGTGCAATCATATTTTTTTTTTATTGTACAAAAATGCTTTAATATATGCCACCTATATTTTAATTATTGTATACTTGAAAAATACGATTCCAAGCAGAGCTTCAGTTTATTCAAGACATTTTTACTTAAAAATTATGAACTATAAATTTTATTTTTATTAGGCTAGTTAAATACTTCACTATTAATTGAAAAAGTAAAAAAAAAAATAAAAAATGTTTATGACGAAAAAACAATTGTAAGAAAAAAAATTTCAAAATTATTTTTTACATTTTCCAAAAATTTTCTCATGCCAAAACATATCTCACATTATTGTCTATCTATGTTAAAATTTTCATAAAGTTTGGGTTAAAAAAAGTTAATTTCCGAGTCTTTTTTGTCAAATTTGGGAAGTTATTCCCAAATTTTGAAAAAACTATTGAAAACTTTGAAAAATGACCTCTTAAAAGTACCATTTAGAGGTGAATTAAAAAGTTACTGGTGAAACTTATAGACAGACAACTATACAATAGCATATATAAAGATATGGAAAAAATGTACATCTCTTAATTAGAAAAAATATAATAGTTATGAATGTTATGATAATAACTTGGAATTAATATAATCATTAACAAAATTAAAATATAATATAATCATTAACAATTATTAACAATTTATTTAGCAGATGATTTTAATTTAGTTTTATTTCTAAATAACTAATATGAATAAATCTCGCGAAAACACAATAAGACAATAAACACAATTATTAATGTAAAAATCAGTAGCTTCTTCTCTCTTCTCAGAATGTAAAATATTTATTCATCCACCTTACCACTCATGCATTCACTGATATTTATTATGTAAAATTGTCCACATAATACATGGATATTCATAATATGAAATTTAATAAACAAAAACTGAGTACGAAAAATAGTTTAAGTCTTAATAGCTTTTTAATAGATTAATCTATTTCTTGTACCATTGTGCATCAAATTTAAATTTAGAGCTATAATGTATGTTTATTTATGGAAATCGAATTTTAAAATGTATGTAAACCACTATATGAAAACAATCTCATTCGTGTATGGCAATGTTATTTTCATAAATAAATTGCGCACCGTGGGTGGTGTTTTTATTCTTTTTTTTTTTTAAATAGTAAGTTCGTTCCATTTTCTTTATTTTTTTATCAGGATATTATTATTATTATTATTATTTTGTTTTCGAAAAAATATTGTTTTTTCATTTTATTCCGTCATATCGTGCGTGATGCAAACACGATTGGAAGCCGGGGAAAACAAAACACTCGTCGGTATGGTGGCGATGGCGGTGGAAATTGTTTTCGTTTTTCCCCGGACGGTATTGCCGCCAGTATATTTCCCAGCTACGGCAGTGCCGGGCACAAAAAGAAAACAAAAGCCATACGGTGGCATATTACGAATGGTAAACTATATGAAATTTAAGAACAACATAGCATACGTGCAATGTGGATAGAAGAACGCAAAGAGGAAAACTTTAAACACTGCAATCCCACCCTGTGCGCCAATGTCTGTGTATGGTACTTAAAAAAATAAATGAAAAATTCGAGAGCAAAGCAGACAATTACTAGAAAAATTATAAGTTCAACTTTGGTGAATAACAATAATTGAAGTGTACAATTAGAAATTTACACCTAGAAAATATTTTTTTTGACAATTGATAAGTGTAACTCTGAGTATATAATAATAAAATTAGAAATAATACAGTAGGAAATATTAAATTTACGAGTTACTACCGTAGTTTTAATCATAACTTACTTTGATAATGTGTAATGGGTAAGAACAAATTTTATTTAAAAAGGATTTTTAATCATTTCGTTATTAAAAAAATAAATGCTTTCTTACCATATCGTATTTTTATATTATTAAAGCCAACGCTGTCATAAAGTTTGAATATTCTTAATCTTTATTGTAAACTTCAATACGAAACGATTTGGGTACTTAAACGAGGAAAACTTTTAACTTTTTTTTTTATTGCTTTTTTAATTTGATTGTTCAATATATGAAGAACACAAGACAACCAATTTCAGGAACGTGATGTTTAAATATATTCAATAACAATAAAAATTATTTTTTTTTATAATTTGATAACTGATAAGTAGGTTTTAAAAATAAAGAAACAAATTGTAACTATTGGTTAAACATTTTCTTGAGAAATTTAATAACTGATGTATGTTCTGTAGAAAAACAACTGCATAAAAAATTATTTACAAATTCATATACTGACATAATAATAATTTAAAAAATAAAATTAATATGTCTATAAATTTAAAATTTTCTCCCATTGCCATTATCAACAAGAGTAGACACAGATTATTCAGTTACTATCTATTCCAAGAGTAATATTGCTTAAATCATGAAAATATCAACAGTATCTTATAATAGACGAATTTCGGATATGATATAAAAAGCTTGGTGTGTAACAATTTTATTATTAAACTTACTTACTCAATATATATATATATATATATATATATATATATATTCCTGTTATTAGTTATTACTATTGTTGTAATTACTAATTATTATAGCATAATTTATTCATAATATGTATGTATATGTTAATAAAATAACATAGAAGAAGCAATTCTCTTTAAAGTTATTGTGTTCAAAGCGACATTATATTCTACTTGTATTACTTTAATAAAACCCTTTAAATAAAAAGTGAAATGACGTGTTTATGTTTTTTTTTTCAACTTCCTGCTTTGACCCGTTTTCATACCTTCTTTTTAAATGAATTCCACGACAGGAATCTACCGCGACACCTTTGCGTGTGATTTGGGCGGAATAAATTGGCACCTCGGGCCCCAAATTAGCATAGCCCACCTTCAATGTTTGTTTGTGTTATTGGAAACCCCCCAGTATTTTCGTACAAACAAGCCGTTTATATTTATGATTAGGCGTATTTTTTGTTTGTAATTTAAAATCATTTATTATTATTATGATAATCTTGAAAAGGGGTAAAGAGAAAACTGTCTGAAAAAAAAGTATTTCCATGAGACTTAATGCGTTTAGGAAAATGAAATAAAATTGAGAGGGGATCTGTAAGCGATGGAGGGAGTGGGAAAAAAACTGAAGAGTTTTTCTTACACGCCCTCGGAAAAAAAAAAAAAAAGATGAAATAACAAGGCGGATGTGTTGGTCCCAAAGGGTGAATATTATACGAGTCAAACGATATTAAAATTTAAAGCTCTTTTCTTTCTTTTCCTTTTTTTTTTTACCATCACAAATCTAAAAAATACATGATCATACTTATAAATGTGAGCTCTTATTTTTTTTTTAATGTATTATTATTATTTTTGTTTTACTTTTCACGGTCACTTGCGGTCAGGTTTGTACTACCTACTTTGGCTTGTTAACAATGGATAAATACATGCAATTCATTTTCATTTGCGCCCCATTCAACTCGTAAACTAACTACTAGTGTAATGGGCACACTCGAATATAATTTTTAAAAATAAACGTTACTCGAATCGCCTCCCGATTTAAAATGTACTACTTACACGAATCCCCTTCGCTAAAAAAACAAATTAATCCACATTAAAAATTGATATACCGATAAGTGATATTTATTTAATGATAAAATAGGGTTCACTGACTGCTGCGTTTATAAATATCTCTCCACTTGCTGTACGACGTGGGGACATTTTAGAAAATAATGCAAAAATAAATAGTGCAATAAATAATAAATAAAATAAAATAGAATAAATAATAATGTAAAAATGAAGAAAAATATCGATGTCAATATTTCACTGTATCGATGTTTGACTGAATATTGGAGGTAATTCGAGTGTATGCTTATAAGGTACTCGAATTGCTTCGGGATTTTTGGAAAGCAATTCGAGTAGAAAAATGTGTAGTACCTGGATTTGGGATGCAATTCGTATGTGCCGGTATAAAATATCACTTAGCTGGCATTTGAAATATATTTATTTTTATTGGAAAATTCTTATCAAGTTTCAAAATTATTTGTTGTATGAATATACCAAAGTTAAGACAATATGATAAACGTATTTGTTGACACACATTCTAAATAAAAATGAACACCATTGTAAAACCATTCTTCACTCTTCGCTTGAATTGTTAAATAAATAAATTTAGGAAGTTTACTCTAATTGCCTCGTAAATTATTTTAAGTCACATATAGACGTGCATGGAAAATTTTCATTGGAGGTGCATGACCTTCAAATTATATTTTACGTATAACTAATAAAATTAGAAAATGGAATAAAAAGATAATTTTTTTTTACCTAAATATAACTATTAATAGGTTTTTACATTTATTTTGCACCGCTTGAATATATAATTCATATAATATATAATAAATAGTCTCTTGGATGCTTATTTAGTTACCTACGTAGTGTGTAATGTACAGTCAAAGCACTATATACTCAATACTTAAATTTGTATATTTCAAAAACTATTTGTTAGAATTTTAATTTCAGTACATTAAAATTTACAAAAAATTACTCGAATAAAATTCTGTAGTTAAAATAGGAGGTTGCCATTTGAAAAAAATAGTTTATGTCTCTACAGGACACATTTCTAAGATGATATGAAAAAAGTGAGTTATGAAAAACATAGCTTTTATAGTCGTTTGAACATACTGACAAAAAAATCCAAATTTTTGAATTTTTAAGGCCATAAAAGCACGCTTAAAAAATCACTCTGAAATACGTATACTTATAAATTATACTTAGGTTTAATACCTATGATTTTTAACTATTTAAATTTGGTTATAATAGTATTGATACTTTTAAACAAAAATTTAGTAAAGAAGCTACTGGATTTTATTTATAAAAAGAATTAGTAAATTAAATTTGAATTTAGATACTAGTAAATTGAATTTAAATTTGAATAATTTGATAAATATAATTTAAATGTAAGTAATTGAGAAAATATAATTATAAGCATATTATTATATAAAATATAATTGACATAAAATTTGATTTTATACATAAAATATATACAGTACAGCAATTAAAGTAGAATAATATTTAGTACAGGTTTATTCATGCCTATTAGTTATAAAATATCAAAACGAAACTCATGTAAAATATAATTGTGTACATAAAATTATTTTTATCGATTTGTTATTTTTAATTTCTGGTAAAATCTAATTAATGAAAAACTGGTTTATTAGCCGAATTAAAGATGGTAATTTGTTGCAATATAATATTTTGCATTGCTTTAATATTTATTAAAATATTATAAGTTTTCCTGGTCTCCATATTGAAATGATCGTATTGTCAATTTTAGTGTACAACCACAAAAACTAATAGTCAACTGCGATAAAAATGAGTTATTTATGTTTATTATAGTAATAAATATGATTTTATTTTTTCAATTTATAGAGATTTAAAACGTTCGATAAAAAGATTACAATTGAGCTCAATTTTCATTAATATTTTAGTAACCAATCTTGAATCTTGTTCGATGTTGAGTGCTTTTACAAAATACAGTCTATTTTTATACAACGTCAAAATGGTCGTTATAAACAGATTTTTTTTAAAATTATAATTATTTTATTTTTTTTTACTACCTATGCATTTTTAAAATTACAAGGTAAAACATATTTATAAATTTGATATATTGTATCTAGTCAAATAGCTACATGAGTTAATGAAAAAGTACTAATATAGGATATCCCGGGCTTTGGTGCATTTTACTTAGAGTTTTCTAATTATTATTATGAAACACCAATCGGTGCAGCGAGTATCGTATGTAACGTTATAATTTTTACAATATTATTTTCTAGAAAGTTGTAAATTTTCTTTACGATTATTTTATGGTAAATTTAATATTATAAAATGATATTACAATTGTAAGTTTTTCGTCAGAACACTAAACGTGTATACTTTCTTTAATTTATATCATAAAGTTTCTTTATGTCTTTATTCTAATTACAAAAATGAATTATAATTTAAAAATCGTATTTTTGGAAAATGTGGAAAATGCAAATGGAAATTTTATTAAGTATAGGTACAGTAGAAAAATGCATGATATGCATTGAAATTCCAAGTTGTTGGATTTAGTCGTCGTTCCTCGGTCCACGGAGTGATAAAAACGTTTTTCGAGAAAAAAAAAAATCCCACTGTTCACGACCACTTCAATTAGAAACGTGCTCTCTCGTCGAGCCTCTTGTAAAACGTCGTTATCGCACCTCTTCCACCGGTGCAACACGTCGTCCTGCTTACTCTAGCCGTCATCCTCAACGACCGGAGCAGCAAAACGGTTTGCCGTCGGATCATTGCGTGCTCGACTTTGCACACGATCTTTTGTGTCTCCTCTGCAGATCCTCAAGTACCGTGTTTTGTTATTTTTCTCTAGCGTTTGTGTATGCCGTTTAATATTCATAGTCGAATTATTATTGCTACACACACACACACATATACACATGCACACATGCACATAAATATAAAGTTAAATACACACATACTCACTTGGCACAACACATACGGGATGGACAACCCGAAAAAGAAGAAAAACACACCCCGAAGAAAAATAAAAAAAAAATGGGATAAAAAAAAAAAAATAAAAAGAAAACGAGAAAAAAGAAAAAAGAACAGAGAGAACGCGTCCTCGGGAAAAAAAGGGAAAATACAATAAGTGTACAAGGGAGAAAAAAAAATATATATAATAAAAAGTTGGGGGGCGGTTGGAGGTGGGTAGTGTGCGTGCGAGGGTGGGTTGATGGCGGGTAGACGTTATGTACCCCTTCCACCACCTCCTAAACTCGTACGATGTTTCCATTTTCCTTTGCCTTCCCCTCTACCCACGACCCTCCTTTATTCAATACTCTCTCACTCCGCGTCTCGCACCCGCTCTCATATTGCACCTCCCCGACGTCGTCGCGACGATGCCCACCCTGTTCCTTTTCTTCGTTCCGAGTTTTTTTTTTTTTTCTTTTTGTCTTGCATGTATCTCATGTGTGTGTGTGTGTGCGCCCGCCGCGGACGATTTTTTTCCCCTTCTCAGTTTTCCGGCATCGTTCGTTGTGTACGGTTTTCCCGAGCGCGAGACTTTTTCCATACATTACAAATACTCACATACACACTCACACTCATTCTTATTGCACTCGCACATATAAGAACGTCGTCGTCGCCTATCGCATTCATTTATACGCTTGCTCGTACATATCTACTACACGCTCACATACACACACACACACACACACACATACACTTATAAGTACACACACACACACACACACGTACTACCAAATACACACACACACACACACACACACACGTCATTTGCATCACGGTTAATCGTCTGGGTCACTCTTGGTAAAAAGTTTTTCCTCCGTAATCGCCACCGCAGAGCATCGTCGTAAATGACGACCAGACAACGGCACGAACACCGGCCGGACGGCGACGACGACGACGACGACGATGACGATGCGGTTTCGCGGTCACCGCCGCCACCGCGATCTTCACCACCGTCGCCACCACCACCACCGCCACCGCCGTCGGCCGCAATACCGTCGGCGCAGTCACCACCGGAAACTGTGGTCGACGGTTCCGGCGCGTCCGCAGCAGTAGCGGCAGCCGCGGCCGCAGCCGCTGCAGCCGCGACGGCCGCAAAGCTGCGGCCTTCCGAGTCGCTGATGCTCAGTCCGTCGTTGTACTACAAGCGACTGTTGGCCGCGAACGTGGCCGCGACATTCGGCAAAGCCGTCAAGGCGCACCACCAGCAGCAACATCACGGGCACCACAGCGGCGGCGGCGGTGGTGGCGGTGCGGGGCACCATCACGACGTGCACAACCTGCAGCTGGGTGGCGCCGGCGGTCACCATCACCAACAGCAACACGACCGACACCTGCAGCAGCAGCAGCAGCAGCAGCAGCAACCGTCCGGTGACGTGTCCGCGGGCACCACTACGTCCGGCGAGGACGACGACGACGAAGACGACGAAGACGTGGACGACGAGGCGGGCGGACACCATCAGCACGACAAGATCGGCGTCGAGGAGGTGACAAGCGCGCTATGTTTTTCGTTATTTTTGCGTTGTACGCGCGATTGTTATCTCATTCGGCTGCCACGCGGCGGTTAGGTGGCGGCGGGCGTAATTACGCGAGACGGCAGCGGCGGTGGCCGTTTTTGGCGCGATTTTAAACCGCCTCCGCCGCCACCACCGCGGACGATGACGACGGCGCGCACGTGCTGTAATATAGCTTTTCATTACCACGGTCGCCACCGCCAACGTGTAAGGGGTAATGTACTGGCGGCGTTTTCCCCGCGCGCGTTCGCAGTCATTAGAGTAATTTGCCCCACTCGTCTTTTACCCTCCCCACCGGCCGCCGCCGATCCAGCACGTTGTAGTATCATTATCGCAGTTTATATCACGACGGCGTTTCTTCTCCTCGCCGCCGCCCGCAACGACTCACTTTTAAACATTGCCGACGAGTAATATTCTACAAGTCGTTTGTGTTTGGTATATACCTATCGTATAATATGTATGTGTGTGTGTGTGTTCCATTTTATACATTTTTTACCATTAAATTATAATTCGGGAAATGATTGGATATTTTACCCTAACGGTTAAGCCTCAAATTATTTGTTTGAATAAAAGTAAATCAGTACCAAGTTAGTTTATTTATAATAATTATGCATTTTACTGATAAATCTTAGTTTTTCTTTTAAACACTAAACTAAATATTAAACGTTAGTTCCATTGATATTAATATATTATTATGTTCCTAAAGTATATAATTATAGTGTAACTGAAATATGTGAACAATTAATAAAAATTCACACACTGTTACAATTGTTTTATCATTTATTAAATATTAATAATTATAAAATTGTTATTGCTACCTATTAGTTAAACATAACATAGTTGCTGATAAGCGTCTGTGACTTAAAAGTATTCTTAAAAGCGACTTTTAAAAAGTTAAAAGTATCATTTATAGACAAATTGTGATTTGTCAAACTTTTTGAATAAGTATTCTCATACGAAAAAGTGTTAACAGAAAAAAAAATATCATTATAAAAACACTGGCTTATGCTCTGCACTTAGAACCTAAAATCTAAAATTTAAATTTTAAAGTGTAAAATAAATTAAACAATATTGTATTACAACTATTTGCGCAATTAGGATAAACAAATTTGGGGCCAACATGTATATTTATTTATTTAGCTCCCATAATAGATCTAAAGGGCTCTTAAATGATTTTTGGGGAATTAGCATCTTTAAGTTTTCTCCAAGTTGCACCTTTGGCTATAGCATAAGTTTATACAGACATAAAATTATGTGTAAAAAAACAATTAATACTGTATTAAGTCCTTATTAATAAAAAAATAAAATTTTGCATTTGTGCGACCACATATTCTATTCAAAGCTGAACCAGCTAATCACTTAGTGTATTTTTTTATGTTTTTAAATTTTAGTTTGAAAACTTGTATGTTTTATAATAGCTTGTTTATTCAAAAGTAATATTTTTTAAACTTTATTTTAATGTAATATTGGTAACTATTATAAATTTATGAGCCATTTAATTAATGCTAAATAGGATATTTTAACGAATAATAAATTTTTCCTGGGTTATTTTATCATTCCAAAAATAAAAATAATGTAATATTAATATTTTTATTTTTAAAATATTACAAATGTTTAAAATGTCGATAGATTTTTGGACAAATAAATATATTTTATTGTTTTCAAATCTTACCCATAGTTTATAATTTGTATTTTCTATATAATATTCAATCGACGTGTACCTGTTATTAAAATGTAATGTATATTTCGCGGTCCAAAGATTATTGTTTCTTGATACATTTATGATAATCTAAAGTAATAAAACCATTATTTTAGATTTTGAGTGAAACGAAGAAGCTTGTATTTTTACAATGACATATATTTTTTTATTATTTTTTATTTGAACTCCTTTTTGTATATAAATAGTTATCCAAAATTTTTGACTAAAAATATTATTTTACTCCAAATGGTTTTAGAGGTAATTTTTTTAAATCCTAAATATTTTTTCAAAATACATAGAAATAAAATACACATATAATAATACTTGTTAAAATTATCAATGCCAATTTTAAATTTATTTAATGTTTGTATTTAAAAATTGTTTAAAAACTGTTCAAAAATGCTACATATGAATGTTTTTTTTTTTTTTAATTCTTTACGAATCTAACTAATATCTACATTTAAACATGTTTATTATGCGTGTACCACCGTGATATTATTTAGTTTTGTATTTTTATGTTTTTTCTACAAAGTATATTTTTGGAATATTGTGTTAATTTAAAATTATAAATAGAAATGTACCGAAAGGGATATTATCTATGAGGAGTACCACAATGTTTTAATTTCCATCCCCCTTCCCAATAATTTTTAGGACAACATTTCGTTTGGCCTCATTTTTTTTTCAACGAATTCGTATTGTTCTCGGTCGGTGGTCAAACAGTAATTAGCCCGTCTCGGTCGTACATTATAATAATTATGTGAGTTCTAAGGTTGAACTGACTTTTAATGCTAACACACATACACAACAGTCTGTTTCTAGTACAATGTCATTTATTGATTTTTAGAGTTATTAAAAAAAATTGTTCTAAATACAAATCGATCACAAAATTAGTCGATTGTGCGTTTCACGTGTAGCTGTTGAATGTGTGTATATGATTATAGTTTTCACTTCTTGAGGTCAAATAGTATAATAATATTATTATTTTAACGATAAAAGTAATAAGAAGGGCACACGCACGTTTGGCTTTTCCACGTATGGATTGGCCACACGCGTGCCTCTGAGTTTTCCACGTGTGGATTGCCGCCGCATGTGCCACTGCGTAATCGCGTGTGTGACTCTTTTTGATGTGATCGGCACATACCGAATAATAATATTATAATACTACTGTAGTCATCAACTCTTTATTTACATAAATATCAATGTCATCAACCGCAGTATGAAATCCTATTGGAAATAACAATGTCTTTTGTGATTCTATTGCGTGTGAAATTTCATTGTGTAGCACTTAATAACTACAATTTTAATAATGTTATTCTTGATTCTCAAGTAAAAAATTCAATTTTATATAAATTACATTTCATTAAAAATGTAGGTATAATGTACGTACTTACGTTAATTTGAAAAACATCTATCCTTACTCGTTTACCAGGAACAATGATTGATTTTAACAGTGGCGGGTTGTTTACAAAACAATCATAAGATATTTATTTCATAATAACTATTTATAGCTCAGTAACTTTGTTAAATTTTCTATTATAATTGTTTGTTCGTATAATACATAAAATACAATACGTATATTCAATTATTCAATTATAGGTTTTAAATTATTGTTTGAAAGCATAAAAAAAAAAAATCAATTATGTGTAAAATATAAATAATTAGTAGTGAATGGGTATAGGTACACAGATAAAATGCACTCGAAATTAATTAGATTATAATTTTGAATTTTTTCGTCTAATAGGCAAAATTTTTGAATAATTTTTGTTGGAAAACTGCAGTTTGAATTGTCAGGGATTTTGGATGCTTTGTTAAAAAAATTCAATATATACTCGTACTTATTGTTAAAACACATATTTGGAAAATTTTATTTTAATTACATCTCTAGATATTTGAGTGATACTCAATGAGTTTATCTTTAAAATCCTGGTACCTGTGTATTATATATGCTACTATTATATTAATAATAATAATAATAATTCGTAGATTTAATTACTATTTTCACTTGAGCATTTTTATTCAAGAGCATTGGTGCATCGCCATTAAATGATAAGGTGAAAACGTTTGTCTGGCCTGATGTAAGTTGTATGTCGACTGATTACTGAAGTTACTTTAAGTCAAAACTTACGAACTAGGTCAAAGTCCTTAACGTGAAATCCTAATCTTGCGAAACTTTTGTAGGAAATGACCATGTGTCGTTTCTTATTTTGAAAGAAATAAGAATCGAACGTTTTGCAATGTTTATCATTGATGCTAACTTTTCCTTTTAACAATATTATTTTAATTTTATGATAAATACATTTTTTCTATAGCATTTTATAATATTATTCTATGTTATATTTTTAGTTTAATTTTAACACAATTGACCTTATAAGTCTCAAACATTATTTTGAAATTTACGAATGAGTTATTTATTATATTGGAATTTAGATTTATTCAAAGATATATGTTTCTGGAAAAAAGTATTCGTAAGTCGACTATAATATTATAGTACTGTGATTTATCTATGGTATTGTATAAAATGTTCATATATTTTTTATTATATTGAGGTTATCTTTTGTATTTATGCGGGTCCCTCATATAATCAAATAATAAAGATAATAAGAACAACCCTTATTAGCTTTCTTCTTTTGACGTTTATAATAATCTAGCACGGTATTTCTATTTTACATGAAAGCCACGAACATAATTTTTTAATGAGTACTTAGCTTTTATTTTTTAACAAATATGACCAAATCATGTATTAAGTATTTAAATATTCATACTCGTGTTAGATTAAATTACTTAAACAAAACTACACTCGAATGCAAAATCATTTTATCAATTGAGCTAGCGCATCGTTTCAGAATCTACGCGCATGGAACAGCTTGTTTGTTCCATACACATTCAAACACATGTCTATATTATTTTCGAAAAGACATACACGTGTGTCAATTTGAAACGATAATAATATTTAATAATAATACTATGTATCAATAAATCAACGAATTCCTTAAATGAACATTAGAGTCCAATTGTTCTCATAAGAAAAACATTATACCAAAAAAATATAATATTGTATATACATTATGTATTATTTACTTATTTAGTATCCATCTGTTTATGAGTAATGAATTATCATCAAATGGTGAAAGGTTTTAAGATTCTGAATAGAGGTATTACAATGATGTTTATTATAATTTTTAATTTTTTGGAAATACTTTTTCTCTTCGAATCAGTACGCGTATAATAAACTTAATATAGAAAACTCGGATGAGAATGATGAGATGGTTCCTTAGACAGATAATTTATCGAAATTTTCTATAGTTCTTTTCAAAAACAAGGAACATCTACTTCAATATTCAGTTAAATCCATAAATTATACCGTATATTAATTTTTTGGAATCGATATTAATAATTATAATTGTAATTCCAAAACTAACCGTACTAGAAATATGAAATTATTGTCAATAGAGTAAGGTTTATGTCAGACGAGAAGGGTTAGCAAAGGAAAGAAGTTAAAAAAAAAATTGAGACAGGATGTGAATGGTAAGATAGCTTGTATGTATGTATAATAGGTATATAATAATATGTATAAATAAACATTTTCAATCACAAAATTAAGCATAAAATGATGTTATTTTTAAACAAGCATAAACGTTATAGTCTATATTAACCTTATATTGAACCATATATTTACTCTGATATGATGGCGAATTAAATTTGTTGTTATTTAATTTGTTGAATTAAATTTAACATCATGTACATTTCACAGTAATAACTAATAAATAATACAATTTATGTTCTCGAACTAATTGTAGAAAAAGACAAAAGTTCAAGAATGAAAAATGTCTTAAAGTATATTAATTTTATTGTTGTATGAATGGTTTTCATAATTGCATTATAATTTGATAATGCATAATTTCTTATGTACGTAATAACATATTTCAATTTCAACAGAATTCAAATACTCGAAAGCACATTCATCTATGACCGAACCAATTAATGTAAAAATTGCTCTATATGGACGGGAAAAGTAAAATGTCGAATTTTAGAAAAATGGAAATCTATGTGCTCTGGAGTAAAAATAACTGGTCTAATGTATATGACTAGATGTTATATTATATTGTTGTTTATTTTTCCATAATATTATTCGACAAAGGATATCATAAAAATAATATTAGGAATTTAATAGTACTTGCGACGTTTGTGCGCGATTTAAAGTGCATGCATTCTTGCGTGCACACATCTACACACACACAAGGACGTGTAGAATTTTCTGGCGTTTCAAAGTGGGAAAGTTTAGTCTCAATGGGAGAAAATATTCACCTGCTTGTTATCATTTTTTCCTTTAGATATAATAATACAAGTTTTTTCGAGCAACTATAACCTGGCTAACTATAGTATGCGTATATTATATTATATTAAAAAAAAAATTGAATTCATAAAATTTTTAATACTATCGTGGCCTTGATGGAATTTTTTCTTTTTCTTGTATTTGACAGAAGGCGGCTTTTTTGTGGCCGTCACCGGAACAACAGGCGCAACAACAGCAGCAGCAGCAGCAGCAGCTACAACAGCAGCAGCAACAGCAGCAGCAACAACAGCAGCAGCAGCAGCAGCAGCAGCAACAGCAACAGCAGAATAACCTGGCCGTGGCCGGCGGTCAGACTTTGGGCCCTGGCTCCGGTGGCCTGAACAACAACAACAACAACAACAACAACAACAACAATAGCAGCCACTTGAACGGCAACAAGTGTGGCAGCGGTGGTGCCGGGTCCGCGGCCGTTCATCCGCAACACTTACAGCAGCAAGGTGGCGCGGGCACCGGAGCCGGCGGCACCGGTCTGGTGCACTGGATGTCCATGATGGCCGAACACATGAACAACGCCGCGGCCACGCATCACCATCACCATCACCCGCACCACCATCACCATCCGGCCGATCCGACCAACGCCATGCACTATATGTGGAACACGCCGGCCGTTGACGTGGTAAGTAAAGGCCGTCTTTGATTATATTGTTCATTTTTCAACGTTTCATTTCACGCTCATCACATAGAAATGTTTATTTAATTATATTCATTTTAATTGGATAAGAATATACTTAATTAGAGACGAAGCGGTATGTTCATTTGACGTGTAGTCATTTGTTTATAATTAGGTATTATTATTGGCGTTTGATCAATTAAAAGGTTATTAAATATTAAATTGAATTCGCTTGTAAAATAGACCGTTTATACCTATTTTGTCAGAGCGTGTGAGTCAGAAAAAAAAAGCCGGACATACTTCGTACGATGGGTGTACTTCGCACGACGGGTGGTATTCTCTTGACGGGCGTATTAAATTTTAAAGAAACGATAAATCATTTCTTCAGTAAAACGATTCTGAACAAA
>JAIPRM010001479.1:0-37722 GCA_025469315.1 Stegophylla sp. TES_Ste_2020
ATAGGTCAATTATCAGTTTACGATGAATTAATTAATTAAATAACTATTAAAAATGCAGTATAGGTCAATACCTATATGTAGGTCGCACACTGGGCCGGAAATGTATGTGTAGGTCGCACATTGGACCGGTGCCGAATTTATTTTGATTCATTTCATATTTTTTTTTTCTATCCCAACTCTGCCTAAATTGGGTAGTTGCATATCAATTATAATGCTTGATTTACAATTTAAGTGTTTTCAACAACTTTTCTATACAATTACTATATTCCATTCAAAGACAATAATGCTAAATGCATTCAGAGCTGTTCATTTTTTAACTAGGTAATAAACGACTCTGGTCATACATGGTTTACAAATCACTCTAGTGTAATTATTAGATATTACCGAAATAAATTTGTATGCAAATTTAATTTGTTAAAAAAAAATTTACACGTCGGTGTATACCCAATAAATAATATTTACAACACGTCATTTAAAAATATATGAAAGTAAATGTCAGTAGTATAAATGTGCTCATGAATTGTGTTGTAATACAAATGAAAAATGCATATTTATGTTTTTTTGAAAGTTTTTATTATAAAAAGTAAATTAGCCTCTTTGATTTATATATACTCGGTACAGGTGAAAACGACACTTCGAAATAGAATAGAAAACGTCGGTATTTCACTGCCTCATAAAAATAATTACAATGATAACCATCACAAAAACACAATACAGCGCAACAGCTGTATTTGAATACCAAACGAGTATCATTAATAATTATAAAATTATTATTGTAATCCAACTCATACATTGGAAGCGATAGTACCTATTACACCTGTATGTTAAATCATTGTGTTAGGTGCAAAGTGCTCACACGTGGATAAATCCGTGTTCGATTTGTTTTCAGTCGACCAGCCACCGTCGGTGCATTCAAACTTTAATATTGTTACCTGGCGGTGACTTAAACGTCGTCAGAATTCGACTACGAGACTATAAGTGAAAAAAATTTCACCTAATGGTGTAATAAAGTTAATTGCAACGACTACTATCGTGTAATCAAGCATCACTGACGGTTACATCGACTTATAAATTTGGATAAATCAAATTTAAAAAATAGGTACTATGGGAAATTGATAAAAATGATAGTCCAAATTCAATGATTCTCGCTCCTGAAAAATGTAAGTACGTTCAGTGCATTCTAAGAACGGCATGCAAATCGATTGAGAAAATATAATTTTTATGTGATGTAGTTAAATAAAAAAAAGCCGGACATACTTTGCATCACGGATATTCTTCACTCCTCAGGTCGTATACTCTTGGTGGGTGTGTAGAATTTTAAAGAAACGATAAATCATTTCTTAAATAAGACGATTCTAAACGAAAAAAGTTAATAATATAAAGAACAATAATAGTCGTCATTTTTAACACACCCACCAAGGGAATCTGACTCGAAAGACGAATAATATCAATGATGGGAAGTATGTCCGATTTTCTTGTCTATACTTTACTTTACTTTTTCTTATCTAATAAGTAGAGAAAAGGAAAAAAAATAACGAGAAAAAAAAGTGTTAAAATAATGTTCAACATTTTTTTTCACATTTTCAAAATTTTCTTACGTCAAAATGTTTACTCATATTATTGTCTATCTTATTTAAATATTCATAAAATTTGAATCAAAAATTATAGTTCCCGAGTCTCTTTTTGTCAAATTTCATTCTACTCCCCCCAATAAAATTGAAGAATCGAGAAATCAAAAAATGACCTCTTTAAAAATACCAACCAGAGACATATCCAGTTTCAAAAAGTGGCTGATAGAGACTTTTGGACAAGTATTTCCATATGAAAAAGTGTTTACAAAAAAAAAAAGAGACATCACTGTAAAATCATTAGCTTCTTCACTTCTTTTAAAATTTAATAAAGTATATAAAGCATATTTATAAAAATATAATTCTAATAATGTCCTATGTGTGTTGTGTACATCAATTTTTTAAGAATATGATATAAAGACCACGATTTTTTCGTCATTTTTTTTTTTTTTTTTTTTTTGTCAATATTATACAAAGCAAATAAATAAATCTGTTCTGGTTATTATTATGATAATAATAATAGCTAGTACAGATTTATTTATTAATTTGTTTTATATAATACTGGCATACTTTTTTTTTTGTCTTTTATGTTATGTTTATCGTAGTTTTTATCCACACACGGAAAACCACTTTATACAATGACGTTTTCCTTTCCATTATTTGGTATCCACGTTTTTATTACTCCATTTTTTTTTTCTGTGTTCACTTTTAAAATTTGTTTTTTCTTACAATAATAAACGCGACGCCGGCAACAATCACTTGGTCGGTGCGGGTAGCGACCGAGGGCACGTGTGAGCGCGCGCTGGACCGCAGCAGCGTCTGATGGCGTAGTACGACCGCGACCACAGCTTACCCAGTGCACCAGTGTACTTACTACTACGACTATATAGATGCTTATATGCTCCATTCGGTTTTACCTTGGCCCGTCAACGAGGACATCACTGCCGGTCACCGCCGTCGCAGCCGCCACGGCCAAGAAGTCGGTACGACTATATGCATCATTATTATTATTTAATACATGCTGTGCATAGGTCGTTGCGTATAAAGTCTGTACGTATCATTATATATTATGTTTATTTAATATACGATGTATAAAAAAAAATAGTTGAGTTTGTGTGTGTGTGTGTGTGTGTGTGTGTGCGTGAGTTAGGTCTAACCTAACCTAACCTAACCTACCTATTACGCGACCATTATATTATACGTGTTATTATTATTATTTTTTTTTTATTATTATTACGATCACCATTATGGACGGCGACGACGATTATTATTATTATTATTATTATTATTATTATTATTATACGCTCGTTATCGACGACGGCGACGACGACGACGACGACGACGGTCGCCCTTCGGCCGCGGCTGACGAAAAAACCGCGAAATCTCGGTAATAATAAGACCTGATAATAATAGGGACCCGATGTTGCGGATGTATTTACTGCAACAACATTAATAATAATAACAACATCGATATTGAAGGAGCCGCCAGCATGTGAGATCGAATGTGAAATAATTTACACTTTCGCGCGCTTGTCGACAACGATAGACACCACTGACAGTGGCACAACCAAGACGGGTGTTTTGGGTGTCTTGACACCTCCCTTATTTTCATATTTATGGAAATTTTATTCAATGAGCATTGAAAAAAAAAAATGTTTTTAACTATTTAATTATAACCTCTACTAATTCAGAAATAAACTTGAAACATGCTTTAAAAATTCATATTGTTGAATATGCGACGCTTAACTGTATTCATCTACAAATAACGTTATAAAAATGTTAACACGTAGAAAAGGCCCGTAGATTTTGCTGCATGAAATTTTTAATTTATGAACTCTTGTAAAATGTCCATTTACATTGATAATAATTTTATATTTAAATAATTATAATAGAAATTTATAGGTGGACACCCCCCTTGAAAAAATTCTACTTGCGCCACTGACCACTGATTTAATATTTTTACGCGATAATACCTATATTATGACTACACACGTCGTGCACGCGCTGCAAGTCTGGTTAAAGATACGCGCAGAAGAAGAAGAACCTTAAATCACGCACAGTGGTGTGACCAAGGGGGGTGTTTTGGGTATCTGGACATCCCCTTTATTAACCATATTTATGGAAATTTTATTCAATGAACATTGAAAAAAAGAATCCTTTTAACTTTACAATAATTATAATCTCTACTAATTCAGAAATAAACTTGATACATGCTTTAAAAATTCATATTGTTGAATATGTGACGCTACATTTTATTCATCTACAAATAACGTTAGAAAAATGTTAACTCGTAGAAAAGGCAGTTAGATTTAGTCTATTTAATGAATTCTTGTAAAGTGTTCATTATCATTGATTATAGTTTTATATATTTTATTTAAATGATTAAAGTAGAAATTTATAGATGGACACCGCCCTTGAAAAAATCCTAGTTGCGCCTCTGGTCACGCAGAATGAGTGTTGTACGTCATAAAGTAAAGTTTTTTTGTGCAGACTCGAGTTCGCGATTAGATGTGTTCCGAAAATAATTGACGGAAAAATAAAACTCGTTCACGTGCGTGTAATATTATTACACACAAGGGCGTGATTGACAGCTAATTCGGTCGACAGTCAATTTTTGATTAATAATAATATTATACACCGCACGATTCATATTTGTGCGCGCGCACAAATATTCGTGATAGTGGCAATTATAATTAATATACAGGTATACGGCGTAGTAGTCACCCGCCGAATACGGGTGTGTGCAAGTGTGTGCGTATGCACGCACAACAGGTTATCGTCTGCATATATATACATACTCGATACTTACTCATATACTATAATACACTATAATATGCTTGCACACAATACACGTTCTATCGAAATATAACCCGTCGGCCAATACATTAAAATTCTGGACAAGTACTGTGCAGAAAAAATTACACAAACCTCAAACTCGGCAATATCATCATACCAGAAACAAATCTGTTTCATCCACATTTGTTTTCGTTTCATTCGAATTGCTTTTAGAACATTTTTTAACATTTTAGAACTGTATTTTGACTAATGATATTAAAAATTATAATTAGAGATTCTATGAATATATAATATATACACATGCAATAATATAATGTATACCAGTCGATAAACTACAATTTAATAATAATTACGTTTTATGGCAGTCTGTTGAAAATATGCTGCATTTGTGCTTGCAGTCGAAAATGTAGGAGCAAGGATTTAAAAACTCGATCACCGCAACCTCTACACACAGTCTACGCAATAGTTGTTTCTACGCACGTTCGATCGTTATCGCCGGCCACCGTCTCTCATAGGTGTCGACGACGCCGAAACAGTAATAATAATAGTAGGTAGTACGAAATAATATTAAGGATTGCACAATTATTTACCGAGTGGTATTATGTATCCGTTACGTGTGCGCACCTATAACCTATTTAAGTATACGGGAAAAAAAAAGAAAGAAAGAAAAAAAAAATAACATAGGCCTAGGAGCGTCAAAAATGTCTTGGGATTTACATCACACACAACTGCTGCATGCCGTATAAATTCAAGACGATTCGTCTGCAACAACAACTTTACGAAAACCGCCTATCGATTTACATCACACGCATAATAATAATAATAATACAAAATAAAATAATAGGACCAGGACGATTACGACGACGGCGCGGTGGCGGTGGCGGCGACAATAACAAATTTCTGTTACAACGAAAACGGACAATTAATTTGCATCATGCCATCATTCCTGCACCATTGACACATAAAGAAATGAAAATGATCAGTAATTAAACAATGCCACGTGTCACACGCACAACACATGACGAACGTGAAATCAACCACCGGTATTCGTTGTGTGTGACGTGTTTAAACGCCACCGCGACTGTAATCGTAGTACTCGTAGGCGCACTATAAATAATATACAATAGTCAACAACGGTGCTGCTCTGAAACGAGTTGTTAATTAATCACAGAACTGCTTTAAATATTATAAAATCTCTGTTATTAGTTATACATTAGTATTACAAACAGGTATAATTGTTATACCTGATATTATACTGATAGACGATATGTATACAATACGAAAATAAATAAAACCGTCGATTCACAGCCATAAAATGCAAATTACTAACACATTTAATAAACTATTTTTCTACACTGCACGCATAAGTCTTTTATTCCTGCAGTTATAGTTTTAATTCCCAGAAAAATTGATTCGTACGTGTGATAATTAAGTTCTGTTGTGAGACTCGAAACCTATTCCACCGTGATATGACTACCAAGCTCGCAAGGGGCGATGAATCAAAACGCAAATACTGCTTAATTTCGAATTTCCACTATTATAGTATCAATACAGTAATAACTACTTTTCTAGGTTTTTTAAAGTTGTATAAAATACATAATATCTTAATTGATCAATGACGTTGCTAGGGGAGGAGGGGTATTGTGGTTAAAAAAATCTCATTTGGCTTTTACAATGATGTGTGTTTTTCTATATACCAATATTTGTACCATATTTTGACGTATTAGCCTCAAAATGATATTAAATTTCTCTATAAATCAAAAATTTCATCTTAAGAAATTTTAAAGTGGCACCCAATTTTTAAAATTATCTATAATTTTTATTATCGTAAAAGTCATAGGCACAAATAGATGGGGGCTTAGAGGCTAAGCTCCATTAAAACCACTCATAGCCCCCTAATTTCTTTCAAAATTACTTAAGGTTTGGGGGGAGGGAGGCTAAATAAATAAATAGTTATTTTATCCTGATTGCGCCAACAACTACCAAACATTTAAGTAAAATCAGTAAAGTATGCAATAAACTAGATTTTCATGAAACTGATTTTTTGTTGTTTAGTTGTAACTGTAACAATATTGGTGCTATGGTACTTGAAATTTTCACCAATTATCATCAGTAGTCAAAAACAGAATTTAAATGAGTTTCACAATAATTTGAAGAAATTTTGAAAGTTGTTACTAAATAACTAAAATTGATTTCATAATAATACTTATTTCGGTATTTTCAGTAAATTTGTCAGTATTTATTCCTATTTTTTTTTCAATCAGAATCTTATAAAATGTTGAATTATTCGTCCATAAAAAAATTTCTTTCACCAAATAATTTATCATAGAGTTCTCTATCTACGTACTAAGTTTCGTAAAGTTCTGTCGAACCGATTATTCTAGCTTGTGTTTTTACAAAGATATTTTTTTTCTGTGAACACTTTTTTGTATGCAAATACTTGTCCAAAAGTCTTGATCTGCAATTTTTTGAAATCGGATTTGCATCTCTTTAATATTTTAAAGAGTCATATCATTTTTCGAATATCTTAATTTTACAATTTTTATGGGGGGGGAGGGGACTACCCAAAATTTGACAAAAATACTCAGAAACCATTATTCTTTGATTCAAATCTGGATGTCTTGGCATGTGATTAAAATAAGTATTGAGGTTTTTAAAAAATGACGTCCCAAAAATACCATTTAGAGCTAGACAACTTTCCGGTCTATAGAGATACTGATCAAATTTTTCGAACCATTATTTATACTTAAAATCATGCATCCATACATATGAAAAAAAAAAAAAACCACACAGATTTGTAAAAGCAATACACTCTTCTTTCCACTCAGAATCTAAAATGATATGCTAAATCTCAACGTAAGGATATACCCCTGTTTTTAACATTATCTTGATCATTTTTGGACTCATCATTGATCTTATACGAAACTGGTGTAAAAATTCCGATAATTATTATTTGTAGATATTTAAATGTGCGAATTTAATAAAGTAACTACTTTGTGTGTGTATGTGTGTGTGTTTGTTTAATATTATTTATATCTATAGAGTTACGCCGTACACCATATCCTAAGATAAAAATGATTAAAAATTGGCATCTAAAGTCTACTGTTACCTAGGTGTTACAGATAAATAGTTTATCAACTGTTACGTCCCATTTTAAAAAAGTTTTGTTTTAGTTTATTTTAGTAATAAGTGCATTAGCAGTATCAACAAAATATTCTCATTTCATAATTTAAAATGAATTTAGTATTGTACTACACCTTAAACCAAATTTCAATATTAAATACAAAGTTGGTAAAATTTATATAGACACCCAAGTTAAGTCTTGACTTCTGAACATCATTCCTATTAAAATTAATTAAACATGACTTGAATTTATGTTTAAAACGAACTGTAGTATAATATTGTCAGATTTTTTAAATGAAGTTGAAATAACCTATGTATACATATAGTAATCGATGACACGTCATAAATATATACTTGAAAAAAGTCACGTGTAAATAGTAATTTAAAATTTTAACTTCTATTATGAGCACTGTGATTAGAAGTACGAGTGTTTTAATAAACATTTTTCCATTTAATTTTTTTTTTCAATTTTCTTGAAAAAATTATGCAATTTATTACGAGCTAGAAGTGTAATAAACTACTTGTTTTTAAATACTATTTAATTTAGCGTCCATCAAAGGAGTGATTGGAAAATTATTTGAAAAGAGGTTAGAGCTAGTGAATTTAACTTTATTTCACTCATAATTCATTATACAGTGCTAGAATGAATTATGAAACAACTAATCAAGCAACTTTTTTTTCTGAGGGCTCATAAAACTTTTCCTGGTTAAAAAACTTCACCTATTTGACCCTCTAGCAGGCATATCCTCAATGTCGCTGTGGAGGCATCTGTGTCAGTGGCGTAATAAGGAATTTATTCTGGAGAGCTATAATATACATAGGGTGATATTCTTAAGCGTGCCCACATTGTTTTTGGCCATAAAAAGGCAAAAATTTTGGTTTTTTTTTTTCAGAATGTTCAAGTTACTATAAAAACTAAGAACTCGTTTTTTTCTTCATTTTAAGAATGTCCTGTGGAAACAATATTCTTTTTCCAATTGAAAACTTCTTATTTTAACCGTTGAATTTTATATGTGTTATTTTTCCGTGAATTTTGATGTATTGAGATCAAAATTTTTATAAAGTGTTTTCGTAACCATTTTTAATGGTTGATGAAAGTTTCAAGTTTCCAGTCACATTATTATTGAAGTTATTACGTTAATATTGTTAGTTATGTTGTATTATTCAGACTACAGTATACATATGTATGTATGTATTAATGTATATATATATATATATATACGTGTATGTGTGTAAGCGTACAAGTAGGAAGACGTATATACATAATACATGTAATATTAGTTTTAGTCGATTAAGTATTTTAAGCTGTGGTAATTAGCTAGGTAGTGAAAAAAATTCGTCAATAACGCAAAATATTGCGGTAACATAAAAAAATATATTGTATGGGAACTAGCAAGTAAAGAAAATCACACGCATATAGATATTAGTAAATATTGTAAAAGTGACGTCAGAGAGTGGGGTCTTGATCACGTCAATTTTGGATCGTCGTTGAATCGAAAAAGACGATCTAAAAATTAGTCTTGGAACGAGACTCGTGTGGATACGGTGAAGTCCACACTAGTTTTTGAATCTGGGTAGAGACTAAAAGACTTGTCGAATCGAGTGGTCAAGACTCCTTTTCTGAGGGCAAGCTATTTAATATTTTTTTTTACTTTTTGTGTTCATATTTCTTTATTGAAATAATTTTTATTAATCTGTGTTTGAAGACAAAGCATTAATAACATAAAATATTGATCTTGATATATTTTTCGAGTTTTCGTTTTATTTAAATTGTATTTTTTTTTTTTTTTTTTTTTAATACTTTTCGAAGAATATATTTTCTGTTGCTGCGGAACATACTCTTTTTAATAAAAACGAATAACCATATTTTTGATCTTGCATGCAGCACTTTGATTGAATTAGTCACTTGTAAGATTAGAATAAATTGTTTGGTAAATTTGATATCAAGTTTTTTCCTCACATGCAGATTGTCTTTGTCACTTATGATGAAAAATTAATATCATAAAATTATTAACGCAGAGTTAGGTTAAAAGATATTATATTGGATACATTTTTTTGAGATCCTTTACAGATCAGATGGTCCAAAAAAGAATACAATATCATTAGGCGAAAGACAAATCCCATGTTCGGTAATACAGTGCATTGATTGCCTTTGTCATTTGGCCGAGCTTAAGTTTCTCCGACACCAAGAAATATTATTTTATGTCGTAACGGAAGACTTTCAGGTCACGCCGTACACAACAAAGGGGCGCTTAACGTGGAACTCGAACCCACAACTCCGAGATTAAGAGTCTCGTGTTCTACCGACTGAGTTAGCCGGTTATGTTTGTTATATTATTATTATTATGAAAATTCTGGTAATAACATATTTTACCTTCTTTGTCAATTTTTCAACAGATTTTTCACGTTTTTGAAAAAAAGTAGTATTAAGAAAATTTGAAAAATGACCTTTAAAAAGTACCAACTAGGTGTGATTTCGGTTCTATAGAGATACTGATCAGAACTTTTAGACAAATATTTCTCTTCAAAAAAGTGTTCACAGAAGGAAAAAATGAACAACATTATAAAATCATAACTATTTTCGTTCTGCTCAGAATCTAAAATATATAGGACTTAGTAATGGTTTTAAAACTAGATCCAATTTTTTAAGAGTAAGATTACACACGGAGATGCTTGAATAAAATCATATAATTATAAATTACAAATTATATGCGATAAAAATACGAAAAATACCTGACATTTTATATAAATATAGTAATTTGAGTATTGCGTTTAACAGGTGTATAATTCATAGAGTTAATTTTTAAGAAGCTTGAATAATAAATAGGAAAATATGTATAAGTTCATTTGTAAAAAAATGTTTACCGAATAAATTATTTTAAATTTTATATAGGGTTTTAATTATAAAATCAATATTTGCAGTAAAAATAATGATATTTGTTAATTTTTTAACTCTGAACGAGATTAAGAAAATATCGGACTAACTTTATTTGTTTTATTTTCTGTGCTGTTGGTAAAAACCATATAAATTTTTACCTAGAATTTACAAGTTTTATTACATAAAAACGAAATATGTATTTCAAATATTTTTTAAGTGCTATACTCAGCCCAAAATCAGTAAAAAAATTTCGATATTTCGGGAAAATTTCGAGTTCTTAACGCCATTGTTTTCATATTTACAGCTAAGTATTGAAAATTAATTTCATGGAAATCTCGTCTACAGAAAATTTTACTGTTTTTGTTCAATTTTTCGGTAGTCTTTCCTTACGCCAGGGCAAAACTTCGAAAAAAAAAAAAACGATCTCTTTAAAGGAAAATTCTGATGTAGTGAGTAACTAATTTTTAGACTATATATGGGTTTATCCCCCCCAAAAAGAAAAAAAAAACCACGTCATTGTAAAACCAATTATACACTCTTTGTTTCGCTCAGAATACGTTAATTTACGTTTGCGGGAGGGAGGTCTATCCCTTTAACCTGCTTCCTTACATTTACGCCCTTGATCCTGTTCTCTGCTCCTAGTCAATCACACAAAGAACACGCACACGACGGAGACGACATAAGTCGGTGACATGAATGTGGTGTTGTGGTTATATCGCGTGGAACGTGCCCAAATGAAAAAATCACTGCATGAGCGAGTAGCATAACTAACAAATATAGATACCTTCAGCCGGCGGCTACGGCTGCGTCGTCGGTGGCCGCGGTGGAGGTGCGCGACGGTTTTCCCTTCGTCTCGACCCGTCGTCACTGCAATCGCCGGACCGCGTTGTACCTACAGCGGCTGCCGCTGCTGCTTCCACGGTGCTCGGACGTGGGCTCAGGGTCCGCTGTTTCGGGTGTCCGGGTGATGCAAACGACGGCTGGAAACGCAGTTGCACAGTACGGCGACGTAATAATACGTATAAGCTGACCGCGAGATCACTGCGATACGCGATCGAGATTTGTGGTACGGTGAATTTTACACCTGCATTCGGAATGATGATGATGATGATGATTATTGTTGTTGTTGTTGTTGTTGTCGTCGTCGGCGTACCGGTGTTCGCGCGGCAACTGCTGCGAGTGCAATGCGGTTGCTACCTTATAACGCGATCGGTGCGGCCGAATGAATAGCATGGCTGCACGAGAGCAGATATAGAGCTAGGTAATGATATGGTCTATTCTTGATGGCGGCGGTGGAATCGGCGAGTCGGAAGGACTTTCGACGGCCGCGGCGACAACCGCCTGTGCGTAGTAGTATAATATAGTCGCAGCGGCCAGTTGGCGGTAGTAGTGGTGGTCGCCGATGACCGTGGTTGCCCTGACCGGTCGCCACGCTATTCGGCCGGCTAATATGTAGCGGCTAACACTGTTATTATTTGTGCAACATAATATATAATACGCTATATTATTTTATTATTATTATTATCGTTATAGTAGTTATTATTTTTACCTATACGCCGCCGCCGCCATTAAGCGCGTTATTGTGCGCGCGAGCGAGAGTATGAAATTATAAAGAGTTTACGTATACGTGTTATTATTATTATATGCGCAGGCAGTGTATTTATTATGGCGAGGAGCGTGACATTTTTGCTGTGTACCTACGCCTATAATAACGATGATAATAATAATAATTATTGTTGTCACTGTTCGGAAGCAGCCCGGACGAACGATAATATTAATTTGAGGTGATTATCGTCGAATATTTCGGTAAAACGACACTCAATTACGGATTCGTCTCCGTGTGACAACGACCGTCGGCTCGCGCGCGTCACGCATTGCCGCGAATACCTTTGCGCGAACGCATAATATGCGTTTGTCGAAATCGCATATTATTATTATAATATCGTATAATGTTATTGTTTATGGTTGCGTATGTTATACATCATGTTGGACGATAAGCCTACGCGCGTTTTTGCGGTATTATAATACGGTTTGTACCTACGCGTTCCAGATAAAGTGTTACTGCTGCTGCTGCTAACCGAGTGATATTTCCTGCTATCACCGGCGGCACACGTACGACCATAGATTATACATTTAATGTTTTATCCTATGCGTACGACAATGTGTAGATGTCGAATGGCGGACAACGTGTGTCGCTATCGCTCTCCGAATCCATCGGTTTAAAACGCGGCGACTGATGCCGTTTTTCGCTGACACACGATATGTCGGGTGATGCGGTACTTGCGACGACGGATGTCTATGTAAAGCACTACGACGATCGTGTAGCCGTGAACGCATGTGCCGAGTACAAGAGCTGGTTAAGGGATTAAGGGGAGAGCCAAGGACGGCTCCGGAGACTTGACGGACCTAACTTGATTGGGACGGGACCCAATCGCCAATTCTCCAACTTGCCTATTAGTATCATTATATGGATTACAGACGAGGAGACATAAGATAGGATCGTAACAATATAATGGAGCACTTATTATTCTTTATTTGTGTTGTTGTTTTATTTGTATTAATACTATAGAACAAAAGTTCCCAACCCGTGGTACGCGTACCACTAGTGGTACTCGGAAAACTTGTTGGTGGTACGCGGAGAAATTTTTTTATTAGATTTTTCTTAACTTGTATGAATACCAAACAATAAATGATGTTAATTAATTAATAATAAAAAGTCTGTATATACTTCGCACTATAGGTGAAAGCTTTTTCGGAAACGGTATTAAAAGTCTGACATAATTTGCACCATACAGGTTATTATTTACATCTCTAGTGAAATTTGTTAGGTGTGTTAAATTTTAAAGAAACTAAAAATAATTTCTACTATAAAATACGATTTAGCGGAGCTTTAGTTTATACAAGAAAATGTTACTTGAAAATTATAAAGTTTAGGTACTGTCATCACAAAAAATATTATTTATCACTCTGCCAGCTATACATCTCACTATCAACTGAGAATAAGAAGAAAAAAAAAACATTTATTTTCACATATTTAACTTTTTCTTTCACCAAATTATTTCTCATTCTATTGTGAATCTATGTATAATTTTTCATAAAGCTTGTATAAAAAAAAAAATTTTAATGCGTTTTGTGAAATTATACCTAAATTTTAGAAAACCTATTGAAAAATAACCCCTTAAAAGTACCATCTAGAACAAAATGATGATTCAAATTTTGGTTGAAACTTTTGGAAAAGTATTTCTATATGAAAAAGTAATAACAAAAAAATAAAAATAAATTAACAAGATTATGTAGTACTCAGTGGTAAAAAGATTGGGAACCTCTGCTATAGAATAACAGCCATAGTATCAGATAAACTTTTTGTCTGTGTCCATATATCGACGGATAAGTAATAGTGTTTTCCTAATCCTAATGATTATCCCAATCATCGGTAAAACTGCGTATGGACTTGTCACAGGCATAATCAGCGTCCGGAATAAGCTACTTGTAAAAATAATACATTTCTCATTACAATATTAAACAAAAAGGACTCGAATATTTACCATAGCCTTATTAATTATTATAATATGCCTATGATATTTACCAATGCTATAAATTGTATTAACTATTTAATTATTACTTACATTTATTTATTAAGAAAAAGCCTATTTTATTATAGGGAAACTTCAGGCCTGGGAGGGGGCCGTGACCCCTCGGTCTCCTTCCTGGAACCGTCCCTGGGGAGAGAACTGAGGCACATCTATTAGTATCATCCCTGTTAATTTTTTTTCGATATTTTTTTTATTTATTTTTTTTATTGACCATCATCCAATAAGATAAAAAAACGGATTTGCTTAAACTATGTTTAGAGAGATATAAAAAAAGTTACTGACTATGTAACTACGAGTATAACATAAACGAAAATTTCAATTTGATATATATATATATATAGTATGAGAATCTATAAATATTGTTTTCTTATCAATTAATGACTATTATAACTTGCCTATAAATTATTATTTTGGTGCTAATCAACATTACATTAAATATATTACTAATATTGTTTAAAAAATTATGGTATGTATTATTAATTATAATTTTAATCATACAAGTTATTTGTGCCCCCCCCCCCATCAAAATATCAAAGATTTCCAAGGACCAAGGTGATTAGAGTGAATTTAAATCCCGTTACTTCGACCAAACTAAGTGAATCAAAAAGAAAAACATTTTTCACATTTTTCACATTGTAATTTCGTATAATATTCGTCAATCAAACGATAAAATTTATCTGGAAATTCAAAATTCAATCGACAAACCGTTTTTAATCTAAAGTGTTAACCTAAAACACATAATATTATTATGTAGGTTCTAATGCATGCATTATTATTTTTTTATCGGTACTCGGTAGTTGATAATGAACAGTGTCCCACGGCACTAAAAATATGCGTTACATAATAATTGAAATAAAATCGAATAGCATACGAAATATACAAGGCTATATGGACACGCATTCTGATCGCGTAATGTTTAATAAAATGTGTAACTATTATTTAATTACATGTTTGTAAACTAAATGTTCCATATTAGATTCTGTATGGAACGAAGAAGCCAGTTTTTATAATGATGTTTATTATTTTTATTTTAAATTCTGAACGAAGTGAAGAAGCTAGTGTTTTTAAAATGATGTTTATTTTTAATTTTTTTTTTCTGTGTACAACTTTTTGTATGAAAATACTTTTTCAAAAGTTTCGATCAATAATTTTTTGAAACCGGATTTTCCTTTATATTGTACTTTAAAGAGGTCATTTTTTGAATTTCTCAATTCTTCAATTTTTTTTTTTTTGGAAAAAACTACCCAAAATTTGACAAAAACAACTCGGAAACCATCATTTTTTGATCCGAATTTTATTAAAATTTAAGCATAGATAGAAAATCATATAAAGATTTTGGAGCAAGATAATTTTGAAAATATAAAAAAAAAAATTTTGGACATTGTTCTAACATTTTTTTTTCTCATTAATTTTTATATTATTAACTTCCCTCGTTCAGAATCGTTTTATTGAAGAAATGATTTATCGTTTCTTTAAAATTAAATATACCCGTTAAGAGAATCCCACTCGTCGTGCAATAACACCCATCGTGTGAAGTATGTCCGGCTTTTTTTTATTTAATTTTTATAGACGTACCTTTTCTCATAGAAAAAATGCCAGGATCAGTACGTATACCATCGGTTCCAGTAAAGAACTTTATTCGCTATATAGGAAAGTCAATTTTTCGGCTTCCCATTTTAAAGAATCAAGTAAAAATGGTAAAGTATTTCGTAAATTGGTGTGAAGCAAAAAATGTAATAGTTTTAAAAATCTCCGTTTTTTTTATATATATATATATATATATATAAATGGAGATGCTTTTTCTGATAGAAATACTGGTCCAAAATTAATTTCATCCAGTAACTATTTAGGTCGTAAATTGCATTTAGTTTGTACTTTTGAGAGGTCAAAGTTCTCAATAGTTTTTCGAAACGTTTGGAAAAACGACCAGGAAATTAACAAAAAACAGTAAAATATGCCATAACCTGGATTTTCATAAATTTTATTTTAATTAATTTAGATAATTTCAAAAATAATAAAGCTGAAGACATTAAACTTTTACCAGTTAATAAAAGTAGTCACGCGCATCCTTCATAAAAATTCCAAAAACATTCGACACATTTTCAACCAAGTATAGAATATTGAGAATGTCTCATTTTTTGTAAGTTTTTATTTCATACAATTTATATCTTTTTAAATAATAAAAAGTTCATTATTTGGATTTCTCATTTTTTTTTTTTTTTTGGAAAAAAATAGCCAAAATTTGACAAATAAAACTTGGCAACCATCATTTTTTGATCCGAACTTTATGAAAATTTAAACATAGATAACAATAATATAAGAAATATTGTGGCACAAGAAAATTTTGAAAATTTAAAAAAAATTTTTTGGACATTTTTCTAACATTTTTTTTTCTCTCAAGTAGTATAGGAAATGAATGTAAAGTAAAGTAAAGTAAAGTAGAGTAGTAGAGTGAAGTAAAGTAAAGGCAAGAAAACCCGACATACTTCGCACCACCGATATTCTTCGCTCTTCGGGTCAGATACTCTTGATAAGTCTGTTGAAAATGACGATCATTATTGATCTTCATATTATATATTATATAATATATTCATATTTTCTTTCGTTCAAAATCGTCTTATTGAAGAAATTATTTACCATTTCTTTAAAATTCCACAAACCCACCAAGAGTGTCTGACCCGAAGAGCGAAGAATTTCCGTAGTGTGAAGTATGTCCGGCTTTCTAGCCTTTGCTTTACTTTCCTATCATTTACTTTACTTTACTTTCCTTTCCTTTACTTTACTTTACTTTTTTTCCTTTATTTATTAGATAAAAAAAGTAAAGTAAAGCAAAGCAAAATAAAGTAAAGCAAAGTAAAGTAAAGTAAAGTTAAGTAAAGTATAGACAAGAAAGCCAGACATAATTTGCACCATGGATATTTTTCGCTCTTCAAGTCAGATACTCTTAGTGGGCGTGTTGAAAATGACGACTATTATTGTTCTTTATATTATTAATTTCTTTCGTTCAGAATTGTTTTATTGATTGTTTATTTATTGTTTCTTTAAAATTGTACACACCTAAATGAACATCCCACTCGAGGAACGAAGAGTACCCATGGTTTGAAGTATTTCCGGATTTTTTATATGTGAATTTATTTTACGTTTGAAATAACTTACCTATTAAATAATTTTCTGAATGGGTTTGAACTCCCAAAACTCATCTATGCGGCCGCTACTGGAAATAGGTATGAATTATTCTGAAATAAAATTAATATATTTCATATTAAACTAGCAATTACTGGTCTATATGGTAAGTAGCGTTAGGATATTTATGACTTTTTCATAATTTTTTTTCTTTTGGTTGTGTGCATTGCAAACCAAATTACAAATTTATTTGGTATGACATGGAACTTAGAAATTGTTGGTATGAATTTTATTTTGCATATTTTTGCATATTTAACGATTTTTATGAATAAATGCATATTTTGAAAAATATAAATAAATGAATTTTTTGATAATAAAAAAAAAAAAAAAAAAAAAATGATAAATAAATTTAAAATCAAAAAAACATTTTAGAAATACTTGGAAATACTGGAAGTTCCCAATAACCGAAATTGACGGAGAAGGGAAAAACTATGTTTATCTTAAATCAGTTATTTTCCAAATACATTCTGAAGATAAAATTTCTATAACAAACAATTAACGGATATTCGAAAAATTAAATTTAAAAACCAACTTATTTCATATAAAAGTTAATTTTGGCTTTTAACCATCAGAAATAGTAAGTATGTTCTAAGTAATAATTAGGATATCAAAATAATATAGAAATTCGCTGAAATACATAATGTAAAATAAACTTCAAACGACAGTATATCAGCAGATCTAACTACAGATGATAGTGTATAATTTAAATACTTTCTCTGATGTTAAACAAAGTTATTCTGCCCACAAAAATATGTATTAACCGACAACTGGTGTACGTTTCTATTTGCAAAACTTAAAATAACTTTTATCATTCAAGTCAATTTAGAGAGAGTGCATAAAAAATCACTGAAAATTAAATTCTAATTAATCTAATTTCCATTGAAATTATTTTTTTAATATAAAAAACTACATAGGTACAGTCTATATGTGAATAATAATTTACAATTTAACTTAAAATTACTCACTAAAATGTTGTACTTTTTGCATATATCAATTTTTTGAGTAAAAATATTATGTATTAATTTAGTGTACATTTTTTATTAATAATTTAATTTTAAAATGTCATATTTTTAATTTTTTAAGACACATCAGTGTTTATTTTAGTGTGCAGTGAGATACATTTTGTGTAGTGGGAAAATTAGATGTGCAGTAGAAATCGTTACTTTGTGCGATGCACAAAAATTAGTTTTTGTTATTTTTTATTATATCCTATTAAAATAAATATTTAATGCATAAGCCTCAAGTAAAAATGTAATTGTTTCAACATGCATTTTGAAAATTGATCTGGTATTGATTTAGTATTATTTTCATCTTGTCCTATAGTCTATAGGTTTTGGTCGAATAATGTACGTTCAAACAATGTAGAGAAGATCTCTACATCGTGGTTTCAAACAGGCTAATTATTTGTTATCTACAGACTACAACACATGGTGGAACTAAATTTGCCTACATCTTTTACATTTCAAATAAGTGTTGGGACTGAGATAGATAATAACATCTAGTAGTTTTTATCTATTTCAGTGTATGTTGTTCGTTATTTATTTTGGTTAAAACAGTTTAAATATGATTCAAATATATTTCTTAAGAATCTTTTTTTATTTATCCTCAGAAAAACAAGAATCATATATCTATACCTATTTCAAAATAGTCAATAGCTCCAAAATATGTTTTAATATACAATAATTAATTTTAATCTACACACCTACCCAGTAGCGTATTTTGGGTGATTTCCCGGGGGTTGTCCAACATTAAATAAACCTCATAAAAAATAATAATTCATAAATATCAATAGATAATACAACTAGTGATTGCCTAGTATAATATTTATGAACAGCGTGGATAAAAGGAAACAAGTAAAAAATCACTAGTGACTAGTTTCAGTAAATATTAATATTTATTTGTTAATTCGTTTTTTAGAATAACTATCTAATGCTTAATACTGATCAAAGTTACAAAATAAAATAAATTTCTTTTTATAAACTTAGTTATAAATGGTTTTAATTTTTTACTGTACATAAATCTCTCAATGTGTCATCGAATGTTATCAAATTAATTTCAGTTTCACCACTTATAAAAAAACACCATTTATTTTATAATAAAATAAAAATAGTACCTATATTAAAAAATAAATTTTAATACCAATATATAAGACCTTCTTTTTTTTTTTCAAATTCGGGAGGTGTCCAGACATGGAGGACACCCTCCCCCCCAAAAAAAATACGTCATTGCACCCACCAATAGTGTTTGAATTGACTATTCACATAGTGAGAGTTCCTATGGTGCAAAGTATGTCCAGATTTTTAAATTTTTCAGTCTATTCAAAAATTAATTATTTCACATAAATTATTATTTTTAATTATTTGATAAATGATATGTTTACACACAGAATAATTGAAATCAAAAAATGTCTCAACAGAGATACGGAAAAAAAATTGAGGTTCTATATTAGGTAATTTAAATAATTTAGACCTTTAAGCTTAGATGTATAAATAATTTTACAACCAAAAATTTCTTTTTATACGAGATATTATAAAACTGAAAATATGTTATTTATTTGCATCAAAAAGTACTTAAATAAAAAGTATTTTCGATACAAAGAAATTGTGCTACTTTTGTAAAATCGTATCTATGTAAGAGGTGAGCATCAGTGACGTATTTATGATTTCCTCTCGAGAAGGAAGGCTTAGAAATCAATATTTTGTTAGCCTTCATTATCTAATAAGAATCAGGATTTTTATTATATTTTATATAATTAAACCATATTTTGGAGTTAATTGACTATCTTCAAATTCTTCAAATATGGTCAATATGAATCTCAATAGGTACCTATTTAGAGAATATATAAAAAAAATTCTAAAAGTAAAGTATAGACAAGAAAGCCGGATATACTTCGCACCACGAATATTCTTCGCTCGGGTCAGATACTCTTGAAGGGTGTGTATAATTTTAAAGAAACGATAAATCATTTCTTCAATAAAATAATTCTGAACGAAAGAAGTTAATAATATAAAGAACAATAATAATCGTTATTTTTAGCACACCCACCAAGAGTATTTGACCCAAAGAGCGTATAATATCCGTGGTGCGAAGTATTTCCGACTTTCTTGTCTATACTTTACTTTACTTTACTTTTTTTTATCTAATAAATAAAGAAAAGGAAAAAAATTAATGAGAAAAAAAAGTGTTAGAAAAATGTCTAAATTAATTTTTTTTTTTTTTGGTGTTTCTCATATTATTGTTTATTTATGTTTAAATTTTCAGAAAGTTTGGATCAAAAAATTATAGATTCTGAGTCTTTTTTGTCAAATTTTAGGCTAGTTTTTACAAAAATATTGAAGAAGTGAGAAATTCAAAAAATGGCCTCTTTAAAATACCAATTAGAAGCAAATCCGATTTCAAAAAGCTGCTGATAGAGACTTCTGGACAAGTATTTCCACACGAAAAAGTGTTTACAGAAAAAAAGAAAGCACTAGCTTCTTCACTTCGTTCAGAATCTATAATATATTAGAATCATAATCCTAAATTGTGTTTAAATGTAAATAAATAAAGAATACCAACATGTACTGAGGTAGATAACAATTACTAGATATAATTATCTATCTTAGTGCCAACATATTTGACGTGTGAAAAATATAGGTAACTTTAGTTCTGCCATGTGTTATAGATAATAATTAATTTGCCTGTTTATAGTCACAATGTAGAAAAGATCTTCTCTCCATCATGTTTGAAACCTACATTATTTGATCAAAGCAATAGGACAAGATGGGAATAATTCTAAAACAATACCTAATAAATTATACCTAAATAAAGGAAAAATTAATTTTTGCTTTTAATTGTATTCTGTTTCTAAATTAAAAATATTTATTTTTAATTTGATTGGATTATTTTTTACCGATTTGTTGTATTATTATTATTATTATGATTATTATGTGATAGATGTACAATAATATGCTCAGTAGTTTTATTCCTTTTATATTTTAAATTATTAAATAATTATAAAAAATAAAAATATATGGCTATTTCAAAATAAACGAGGAAAAATCAACAACATGCGAAATAAGATATTTTCCCATTTTTGTTCAATATTACATAATTTATTCATTATTTGAGGTAAAGCTATTAAAAGTAGAGGGAAAATATCTCTTTAAAGTACTATGCAAATAAAGTTATATAAACGTACTAATCTGAGAACATTTTCGTTAAGAAAGTATTCACAAAAAAGAAAAAGTGAATAAACATCAATGTAAAACTTCTACATCTCTTCCACTCTCCTGAGTATCTAAAATAATAAAATATGGTTGAACATGTTTGTGATATTTATTTTCTGTTGTCTATTACTTTCCCCAAATTGAATAAATTTGTTATTCCATCATCAAATAATAACGTAAAAAAAAAGTCAAGGGGAGAATCTATACGGTACTGTGTGATATATATATTGTATACCTACTCTTTCTGGTGTCCTATTCTATGTTAACCATTTGTATTCTGTCCGTATCAGAAGTCAGAACCATTGAAAAAATAGGATTACATGAGTTCTGAACTGTTATGACTAGGGTTTGGAAGTTATAGGAGTCAAAAAGGCAAAATATGCATGTAAATATGCACGAAAAAATTATAAAATATGCATGAAAAAATGTGAAATATGAAAAAAAAAAATTTATTTATTTATTTAAAGTTTATTACTTATTTATTAATATACTAGAAAAAAATTTTAAAAACCTATATTTAAAATAAATTTTAAAATATAGACGTAACTATCAAATTTCAATCTTATTCATGATAAGATAATATTTTGGTGAATGGTTTATCTAGCGTGATAAGATTAAATGTGAATAGTACTGTTTAATGTAGACATATATATTATATCTTATAGTAGTAGACAATAGGAAATAACAATAAATGGCCACGAATAATAATATTGAGTTTTAAATAACGCACGTTTTTAGCATTATTAGCGTTGTGTTATGTAACATTAATTAAAATAAACTGGTTAAGAATGAAAAAAAAATATATTTCTTTTTTGAAAATATTAAATATGAAGACAAAATATGCGAAAATCAATGTATATCAACGAAATATGCAAAATATGCATTTTTAATTTTCAATTTTCAAACTTAACATTGTATAGCTCGGATTTTTAGCTTGGTCTGCTATAAATCGTGAGCATAAAGAACAATATGCGACTCCTATAACTTCCGAACCCTAGTTATGACTGACAATGTTACCAATCGAATATTTTAATTCACAATCAGCAATATTTGATCAGAAAAAATGAGTTACTCATATTTACTATATCTCGTAGTATTACACAAATCATGGGCATCATATTTATATATTTTTCAAGGAAGTGGCAAGGTAAAAAAAAATTGGTAACTTTTTCTAGAAACATTATAAAAGTTTTATTTGAATATTAGTATTCAAGTGTTCAGGTAAATTAACATGACGAGCAAACTATTTCAGTATTTTGGCGTTTTTCCGGAAACTAAAACATCTCGCTTCCATGGTCAAATCGTGACGAAAAACCCATTAAGACCCGGCGTCGAGAAAATAGCAGAACCATATTAAACAATAGGAAGACCCTTGAGAATTAATTCAAAAGACGATATTGCGCGTAATTTTGACCAATTTTTTCTAGAATCGAGTTATGTTAATTTTAAAGCAAACCATTAAATTGGGCAAGATTACCGTTCACAGATTTGATAACTTAAAATTTTGAAAATTTTTTTAAAATTATCATAACTTTTATTCTAAACCATCTAGACACTTCCACTGCCTGTCAAATTAAAGGTCTAAAAGTCTTTTTTTGATCTTATAACGAATGAAAAATTTCAAGGCTTTCTAAATTATGTACAGGAACTTCAGCTGCTGAGTGTGTAGGCTTAGTTAAGACATAAAATACTTAATTTTCAGCTGTTCTAATATAATTTCAGAGGTTTGTCCCAAGGAAATCTTCATGAATAAGTTGTTATGTAAATATAGAACTATCTTCAGCTAAATTTTTGTATCATAAATTGTTGTCAGGACCGAGTACGACTAATTTGAAAATACGAAAAAACGCGACTTGAATGAAAATAATCATTTTCAAACTGCTTTATCTTTTAAACGGTTGAATGGATTTTAATTCAGAAGCTATCACTTTAAAGATAATCTGATCAAATGAGACTAGTTGAAAGTATTTTTGTTAAACTGTTCGATTTCGGAAAAAATTTGCAGAGAAACATTAACGTTTCGAAATTTCCTTCACAATCTATATCTATCTCCAAAAATAAGCTCAAAAACTTAAAGGCTCTAGAGAACAAGGCTCTTAGATATTTTTTATTATAAAAACTAAACATCAAAATAAAATAAAATGAAAGGTACAGAATTAAAATCGATCAAAATAGCTTTCAGATATGGTAAGTTGCAAATAAGGTTAAAAGGGCCTATCTTAAGCAAACAAATATTTAGACAATTTGCTGTATTTTACTATTAGTTAAGCAACACTTGTCAAACATATGAAATTTTCAAAAAATAAATTTAACTCGATTAAAAATTATAAATTGGTGTTCGTTATAAAATTACATTTATAAATCGGGAATGGAATAGTATTGCGAGGGAAAAAGAAACTCTTGAAAAAAGTAAAGAGTTGTCGTCATCAAAAATATTAAAAAAAAAACAACTTAGAATCGAAGTAAGAAATAAAGTTTTATTAGTGAGTACATATTTTACTTTTACGTTTAATTTATTGTTTAATTACTTGCTATAAAAATCCGGACATATTTGCACCATAGGTATCACTTCTAGGGTGGGATTTGGTGAGTATGTTAAATTTTAAAAAAACAATAATTTCTTCAATAAAACGATTCTGATTGGAGCTTCAATTTTTTGATATTAGTTGATATTAGATAATTTTACTTAAAAATTATAAAGTCGTAATAATATATTATTACAAAAGGTGTAATATTATTACAAAAAAATTGTTTTATAATAAGCAAGTTTTATATCCACTCGGAACACGAAAAAAAATGTTGATGAAAAAAAAAAGTGTTAGAAAAAATTTCCAAAATATGTTAATTCATAATTTAAATTTTTTTTTGCTTTGAAACATTTCTCATATTATTTTCTATCTATATTTAAATACAAATAAAAAATTTCTAAAAGATTAGTATAAAAATGATAGTTTTTAAGGCGTTTTTTGTCAAATTTCGGGTATATGTTTCAAAATTTTGGAAAAACTATTGAAAATTTCGAAAAATTAACTCATAAAAGTACCATTTAAAGACAAATTCTAATTAAAAAAATTGTTGCTTGAAACTTTTAGACTAGTACCCATTTCTATATGAAAAATTGTTCACAGAAAGAGAAAAAATTTATCTTCGCTCCACTCAGAATTTAAAATAATTTAACAATTTAATTTTACTTTTTTAGACTAGTAATAAATTAATCAAATAAGTCACTGTAGAGTATACAATATACATAAAATATAGGTACGTAAATTGCTACACAAATTCATTTTAATTATTAACCATTATTTATCAAACAGCATTAATTAAACAATGTAACTGTCTAATATTAATACTAATAACTAATAATTATTAATAATATAGACTTAAATTCCATCACACGTTATAAAAAAAATAATAATAATAAAAACAACAACCAATTGTTTGATATATGACGTATTCATTCAATAATACATCATTTATATTTTTTTATGTAATGTAATCATTTAAATATCTTCGAGCACTAAAAAACTTAGAATTTGTTTATGATTATACACTTGAATATGATCATAATCTAATAAGATAAAACAAGAAATATTTTTATTTCATTTAATAAACTGCAGCATAGTTGCAACTACTAAGTGTAAACTATTTTATAACACAATCAATTAATATGTTTTGTTTAAATATTTCATAAAGTACCTCATTCAAATGAAAATACATAATTTTAATAGGTTGCTGTTATATAAAACCGCTGTATTGGTGTCAGATTATTTTAATCGTTCAACAAAAACAACAAAAATCGTTAATGAAATCGGTTAGAAAATTAATTAAATAACAAAGTTGTTTAAAAATCTATGAATCACATTATGTATTAAAAAATGTCATGGCAAGACGACAAAAAATATCGCAGTAAGTTGTTATTCGTTATTTTAATATTGTTATCCATTGATTCATGATGAACAATTTATATATCAACACACTTACATAATATTATTTACGAATAGATAATTTGTTTATTTTGGTTACAAGGATAAAACGATAATCAATAAAAATTATTCCGCATTAAATCATCTTTCTTATGAAAATTAGTTTATGATTACATACAAAATATGTATATTATGCCAATTGTCTATGTCATTGTAAACAAAGTAAGTATACGGCTTTCCATCAACCGATCATTGTTTTTTACAAGGCTTTTCAATAATTTTCTATCATAAATCTTCACTGGTCAGTGAAATATGTGAAGTGACAAAGGACCATATTTTATACATACCTACCAACCGATTTGTTTGTTTTTATGTATACTCGTAACTAAAAAGATGTGCCTTTTTTAAAAAATTGTATTGTTTTTAAATGAAATTCATTGTAAATATTTTTCTATAATTACATAATATTTAAATTAAAGTCTTTAAAAAATACAATTTAAAAATGATTGCTTAGGACTAAAAACGATGTATCGTCTTTCAATAAAGTACAAATTTAATTAAAATATTTTCTGATGATAAAATGTCATCAACAAAAAATTTGCTTAGTTACTCAATTAGTATACTTTTTAGATTCTGAACGAAGTGTAGAAGCTAGTGTTTTTACAATGATGTTTATTTTTTTTTTCCGTGTACAACTTTTCATATGGAAATACTTGTCCAAAAGTTTCGATCAGTAACTTTTTGAAACCGGATTTTTCTCTAGATTGTACTTTAAAGAAGTCACTTTTTGAATTTCTCAATTCTTCAATTTTTTTTTTGGAAAAAACTACCCAAAATTTGACAAAAACGACTCGGAAACCATAATTTTTTTGGACATTTTTCTAACATTTTTTTTTTCTCATTTATTTTCTATATTATTAATTTCCTTCGTTCAGAATCGTTTTATTGAAGAAATGGTTTATCGTTTCTTTAAAATTCAATACACCCGTCAAGAGAATCCCACCCGTCGTGCGAAGAACACTCATCGTACGAAGTATGTCCGGTTTTTTTAATATTTTATGATCTGAAATTTTGTTATGACAAACGTAATTGTTTGCAACTTGTTATTACAGCGGTGGTGAAGCTTCAATGGTGCAATAAGAAATTCACCTCAGAAACAATGGAAGTAATAAAATAAGTTCAATTCTTTCAATACCGTTCTCCGCGAATTTATTTCTAAATCGCCATAATGAAACTATACTATATAATAACTTAGAGTTTCCAAACCCACGCGTTGCGTTCTGTCAAACTCTAATAAACGTGCCATAGATAACGTCGTCAACACAGTTCCTTGATTATCACGATGATTTCTAATAGGGAAAAATAAAACAATGCCATATGAAACAGCTAGGTGTAAAATAAGGACAAAGAACCACGGGTGATCGGTCCAACTTGGGCAGTGGACAACAATGTATTTACGTAGGTATAATAAATTTTATACGTATAATATGAAACTTAAACTGCGTGTACCGAATACTACCGCCTACTTACGGAGACAAGTATTATTTTAGTCATAAGCAATCTGTATTCTGTATGATATGATTTCGATAGACCTGATCGGTTCAAAGTGGTCTGCACATAGAGACGGATCGTAATGAGAGTAAAAGGCAATCGGTCAAAAACTACTGATGCTGTGGTCTGACATTGGATCCCAGTGGCAGACCAAAGACGGGAACAAAGTGGATATTTGTCTCGTGATTACTGTATACAAGGTCTTTTAAAATTTCAAAAGCCTTTTTTAAATTCATTGAAAATCAAAAATGATAATGAGTAGTGATAGATTTTATTTGTTTTACAGTATTGAAAAAATATACGACAATCATCACGTATTATAATTATTATAATAACACAAATAATACAAACCTAATTAGGTAGTATAGAACAACAGACTTGTTAAAAGTAAATGTTACTGAATCGTATTATTTAGGTTTACTGGTTTTTAATGATAATATTAATATCAGCTTTTAAATTGAGTATACCGACTAGTCTTTTATTTATACACTTAAAATAACAGAAAATGGTTTTTAATAATATAATGTAGTACCCGTATTGTAAAATACTCTTAAAAATCTGATTAAATCAAAACGGTGAAATGTATTTATCAAAAATAACCGAGGATATCTGTATTTAGTGTGTGTGTGTGTAGTATTGCCGTACAGAGGAGAGTGTGGGAGATTATGATCTCAATGACTCACCACGCCTCTAGGCGAACGATTCTAAAAAATATGAGTAAAAAAAAATATCGTGCAGGATTTCGCCCCCCCCCACCCTCCTAAACTCTTGTTCCCATTGGGCGCACAATCGTGTGGTGCGAAAATTATTATTACAGCTACGCGAGGTATGCGACATGGTGCGCGTCGCCGACCCCGGCGGGCGGTGACCGTCAAACGGCCGTGGCGGCCGAAAGTCTACCGGTGCGGTGACCATCGATGGCCGCGACCCTCGGAGCCGCATGCAATGGTCGCCGGACATAGGATTCGTATAATAATAATAACAATAATAATAATAAAATAATAATTATAATAATATACTTTCTCCGGTGCCGCGGAACGGACCACACGCGGACGACGACAACGATGACGACTACACCACACAACGGCCGCGCGTCCCTGATCCGCTGATTCGGTTAATACACGAGACGGCGACGGCTAATCGCGCGGGCACGAGGGTCGCACAAGTCGTAATATACTACCATCATATTGTGTGTGTGAACGTGGGTGCGGCCATTCGCGAAAATAATATTTCGATCGGTCGAGACTATTAATTTTTATTATTTATTCGTTCGGGTTTTTTTTTTTTTTTTTTTTTTAATTCGTTATTTATATAAACCCACACGTTCGTCTGTACTTTGTAGGTGATACAATAATAACAAACAAATACAATACGTTCAATGGTAATAATATAATAATTTGGTCTCTGTATATAGACAGAATAATATTATGCTGATTAAATAAATAAATAAAACATCGGTGCAGCAACATTCGCCAATTACCGGCGGCCACTTTATAACAATGTTGTATATTGTATTATGTATTATATTATACAATAATAATATTATTATCTAATTACATGCACGACGGACGTTTTTCGCGGTAAACGACAGGGCAACGCGCGCCGTTTGTGTGATTACGGTGCAGGTGACGACGACGACGATGGAGTTTAGCATTGACCCCGTCGTATACACCACGTTCGTACCCAGTGCAACGAAAACCCGTCAGCCTCGTAGTCACAACACAATATATATATACATATATATACACGTTAGAAATATCACTAATCAAAATTCAGTATGCATAATATATGTATGTATATAATATATTATACTATTCTATACTTAACATCACTCTGCTGCGTTTATTTTGAATAACATATTCTTTATGGTACTCGGTAATGTTTTTTTTTCTTTTATGCTCTTCTGTTTCTTGTGTGAAATCCTGCCTCTTCACGACACACGCACAGAATCTGCTAATAGTCATCAATAGGGAAATATTATTTTTTTTTTTGTAATTAAAATATTGCTTATCGTTATATCGATAATATATATATTAATTAATTTTACGGGAAGCAATTCGAGTCAGTGGCGAAACGAACCATATTTTTTAAAAGCAGTAGCTTCCCAAATTTTGGTGTCTGGGGGTTGGCTCCTCTGCTCTCAAATAGTATTCTTTGAATACATTTTGTAGTTGATTGCAATTAAGCATAGACACTGCAAAAGTGCATCATTCGAATGTTTATCTGTAGCCAGTTGTAAGGATACTATTTAAATGTTGAAGTCTTTAAGGGCTGTTTGTTTGTTTAAAAAGCTATTTGCTTCCGAGTTATTTTAAGTTCACTTTGCCGCTGATTCGAGTTACTTTTTTTGGGGAAAAAAACGGGAGGCCATTCGAGGGTCCGACTGAAGGCATTTCAGATGTCACCATGTATATATACGCCCGAGCAAAGATTAAAAATCGATTCGCTGCACCGAGTGTCTTCTGATACAATGTATCTAATCGCATGAAAGTCACCCGTCGTCAATCTCAGGAAATACTGTGGTCATTTTTAAAACAATACACAGTAAAACCTCTGAATAGCGAACACTCTCGGTTACCAAAATTTCGTCCGTTATTCAGAGGTGTCCACTGTTCAGAGGGCAATTCAACTTGCAATGAATATACCTTTGTTCCCAAATAAATGTCCGCTATTGGGAAGTGCAGTCTGCTATTTAGAGGTGACCGTTAAGAGAGGTTTCACTGTATAATACATTATAAGTATACCTGTTGAAATAGCTATTGCTATTGACTCGATAACGAGAAATGTGCTCCTCAAAATCAAAAGTTGGCATCTATAAATTATTAAAGCTCAATGATTGTGTATAGGATATACATAGTACGTTAATATAAATTGTAAATAAGTAATTAATTTGAACAAATGGATAATTTACTAAAAATTGAAATTAACAAAATATTGTAAATAACAGGTTAAAATAAGGAGCAAGAACTACTTGCTTTTAACGACACTGCATTATTTGACAACTGTGTTCGATTATCGGATTATACCAAATTAACTTACGTACGGATATGCATTTTTGTAATACATTTTATTTGGTTTTGATTTCTAAACTTTAGTACCTAACTCAGAAACATAATCTATGCCAAATCTAGATTGTTTGTTATCCGGAACAACTATAATTTTAATGCCCCGTAACATCCCTTCTCTTAAATTTACAAATTATTTGACAAAAGCCTTTGATATTGACGCTAAATAATGGAGCCCAGGGATAAGAACCACCGAATGGTTTCTTTAAATCTGACATTGAGCATCATAAGCGGGCTGTAATTATTAACTTAGTGTCAGTCAATGCTTAACACGATATCTTTATATTTTTATTCACACACCATTTGCAGATCCCACTGTAAACGTATACAACGCACAGGGTAAAATCAAAATCTCAAACGGAGAGAACAAATTTCCAAAATTCTACTCAATATTACTACTTACATAGTAATTATTTCAATAACACTTTAGTTTAAAAGTAAATATATATTAATTTTGTAAGTCATAATAAAACAGTAAACACATTTTAACAGTATATAACTACTTTTAGGAAGACAGCTATAATATCGGCAGCATAGTACATAGGTGGATATTTTTTAAAGTCAACTATTAACTATTAAGTTTTAACTGTATAAAATTAAATATCTTTTGCATTTTTTCCAGGAGGATTAGGAAAATTCAATCTAAGATTTTTAGACTAGAGGAAAATTTTTTTTCTCCTCCCCTAAATCCACCACTATCACCGTAGAGTAAAATAAATTATATTTATAACATAATAACACACACGATGTACGTTTTTGATCATAAATTTTATGAAACGTTTTACAGATGGTGTGCAGAAGGCGATGGTGATAAATATGAAATCTTGGGATAGAATCGAGAGGGCCCGTACTAGTATGAATGGTAATAGAGCTGGGAAATTTTTAAAAATAAATATTCGATTATTTTTTATTGTAAAATAATAATTGATTAATCTAAAATAATTGTACAATTTAAATAATCGTCTAATCGAAAATAATAGTGCCGTTTAAATAATCGTCTAATTTAAAACAATAAAATAATATTATTATATAGATAATCCTCGCTAAGACAGAGTCACTTGGAATCGTCGAATTTTTCTGTCATGATTTCGAAAAGCGTCGCGCTCTACACACTCTTTACCTTTAGTAGCCAAAGTGTGTGTGCTGTCTGCTGTATTTCAGAATTATAATGCAACTGCGAAAATTGATTAATGGTATAAATAATTAATAAATATATTACACATAAATTTAAATAAATACTTTTTCTATAATCATATAATAAATTGGAAAAATCGTTTATTAATGATTATTATTTAAATATTTAATAACTAACGATGTACGAGTATTAACGATTATTCTGTCACTATCGATTATTTGACTATTAATAATTATTTGAATATAATAATCGATTATCTATTATTCGATTACTAACGATTAATCAATGATAATCGACTGTACAACAATAATCGATTAACGATTATCAAATCCAATAATCGCTTAGCTCTTGATGATAATATACATATCGTCCTGTCAAACCTTCCATCAAGGTACATGCATGTAATAAATATTATTTGATCTATCGTCGGACATAGCACATACCAAAATATCAATGATGTGACCTTTTCTCGAACAAGACTGCGTCACGCGGTGTATATTTTCAGTCGATACATCATTTTGCGAGCTGTACTGTAGTGAAGACCATTATTTTAAAACGAATTAAACGTGATGCGTACGCGTGTAAATACAATGTAATCGGATCGGCGGACAGAAAAGGAGAAAAAAAAGATAGTAATACGTCGAACGTAAATTGAATAAGACGTGTGTCCGGCATGGATCAAGCGTTGGCAGGGTGGTCGGGTAGTGGACATGCGAATTAAGTCACGCTGGTAGGCGGTCTCGATGTGATTGTAATCTTGGTACGAGTTTTAGCGACTCGTAATTTTGTTTTTCGTATGTCAGAAAATCATGTGTTTGGGCGACTGCACCGCGCAATATTTTCGGGATCAGTTTGCCATTCGAGTATATATTAGAGGTTCTCTTTTAATGAAAAGGATAAAATAAAAATATCATACGCACGTCTGATGTCACATAATATAATGTTACATCATATTTTGTCATATTTAAAGACATCGAAAGAATATTTTTATCTTCGAATAAAAGATGTTTACTGTTTTTGTATTAAAGACTTCTAAAATATCAGAAAGTACTTTACACATTTTTTGGGAAGGTGTTCGTCATATTCATATATTAAATGTATATAGTAATAAAGTCCAATCTGTTACCAGTCTAGCAACAATCGCATAATGAATAAAATCAGTAAAATCAGCTAAGAAGCTAATGTTTTTACAATGATTTTTATTTTTTTATTTTTATTCTTCTGTAAACACTTCTTTGTACACAAACGTTTTTCCCAAAAGTTTCAATTAGTAACTTAATTTATCCGAAATCACACCCAAATGGTACTTTTGAAAAATAATTTTTCTAATTTCTCAATAATTTTTCCACGCGTATAGGAAAACTACTGAAAAATTGATAAAAACGGTAAAATATATTACCATAATCTGAATTTTCAAAAATTGATTTTTGTTTTAACATCAAAATAAATATAGCTAGAAATCAAAACTTTCACCAATTACACATTAAGCTGACACCAGTCACACGCATGTATCATACAAATTAAAAAAAAAAAAAAAAAAAATGACAAATTTTGAGCTAAGTATATAACTTTTAAAATATTCAACATAACTCGTTTTATATAAATTTTTAATCCATACAATTTTAAATTTTAATATCATGATATTAAGAACCAAAAATTTAACACATACTACTCATAGATTTTGCTAAAGGTACTAAAAAATCTCGAAAGTCGTAAATATTTTATTTATAACTAGTTTATTTGCTCCACATTGAATCTTAATATAAACTGTATAATCCTTTAACAGTATAATTTACATAGTACACATCATAAGAAATACATCATATTTAAATTTAATAATAGTGAATACAACATATTGTTTTAATAATGTAATTCTAATTTAAAATTAGGGATAATTAAATTAATTAATCCACCGTGTAAAGAAAGCTTTAGCCTTATTAACTGTTATATCCAACTTACGTGTATACGTAAAAAATAATAAAAATCGTAATTTTTTCACAATGAAAAAAGACATATTAATGACAAAATTTGTTCTCAGGCCCTTTAAAATGGCTGTGAAGGCCGTGGGTAAAGAATCTTTAAACTAAAGATAGTACTTTGGAGAGGTAATTTTTCACATTTCTCAATTTCTCAATTTTCTTTTGGGAAAATCTACCTAAAATTTGACAAAAAAGACTCAGAAATTATTTATTTTTTTTTAATCTAAACTTAACGTAAATAGAGAATAAAATATGAAATGTTGGCACAAGAAAATATTGAAAATGTGAAAAAAATATCAGAAATTATTTTTCTAATACCTTTTTTTGTCATTAAATATTTTTTCCTTTTCCTTAATGACTAAATAAAACTAGTAAATTAAAATGAAGTAAAGTGAAGTAAAAGTAAATAAAATAAAGTAAAGTAAAATAAAATAAAGTAATGTAAAGTAAAACAAAGCAAAGGTTTGTAAAATATAGACAAGAAAGCCAGACATACTCCGCACCATGAATATTTTTCGCTCTTTGGGTCAGGTACCCATGGTGGTTGTGTTGAAAATTACGATTACTATTGTTCTTCATATTATTAACTTCTTTCGTTTTGAATCGTCTTATTGAAGAAATGATTTATCGTTTTTTTTTAAAAAAAATTCTATAATATTTTTTTTTCAGTCCTCGGGCCAGATAATTTTTTTTTGGGGGGGAGGGGGGGATGTTGAAAATGACAAATATTATTGTTTTTTATATCATAACTTCCTTTGCTTAAAATGGTATTATTGAAGAAATGATTTATCGTTTCTTTAAAATTCAACACACCCACAAAAATTATCTGACCGAGGAGCGAGGAATTTCATGTTGCAAAATATGTCCTACGTTTTGAGCATGATCCGCCAATTTTACTCAAATTTTTTGAAAATTTTTCTTTGTTTTTATAAAAATAATTTTTGAGAAATACGATCATATTAATTAATGTTTTTGAATTGAAAATGTGTTGAATATTATGTAGTGGATGTGCATACTGCATAATATCATAGATATAGAAAAAGCTTGTCTTGTCCAGAAAATAGCCAAATCACTCATAGGAGCCCATTATTTTACTTTAAACACAGTTGTAGACTTGGGTATAGCAAGTAGCTCTCGTACACATACTACAGAACACATCATGACGGCACACAATAGGTATACACTATTTCCGTCTCGTATATGCTTATTACTTTTGTTTCATTAACTGTAATCAATGTTATCTTAATTTCACTGTGTGTTTTATATGCACATATGTGTTTGATATTTTGATTAAAATCTTAGATTAGATTAAGCATATATGTTATTGATACTTATTGTTACTGTTTCACTACTAATATAGTAGACGTACATGGAAAAAAATACACGCCTACAGAAGTTATTACGATAAGAAATCATAAATTGTGACCAATTTTCTAAGCTGTTTTTTTATAAAACAATTTAAGCCCTTTATTAATTGTCCATCCATTTTTATAAGCGTTATAATCTAGAATTGTGACTAAAATGTTTATTTTCACTAAATAATATTTTTTGTTATTAAATACATTTAAAATACAACATTTTCAATTCCGTAGTAATTACAATTATTTAGTTTAATGTAAAGTAAAGTAAAGTAAAGTAATGATAATTAAAGTACAGACAGGAAAGCCGGATATACTTTGTACCATTGTTAATAATACAAAGAACAATAATAATCGTCATTTTCAACACACCGACCAAGAGTATCTGATCAGAAGAGCGAAGAATACCCATGGTGTAAAGTATATCTGGCTTTCTTGTATATATTTAAAAAAACTGCCTCTTTAAAGTACAATCTAGAGCGAGGGTGGCCAACCTTTTTCTATACTGTGCCGGATTAACAAATAAAAATAGAAACGTGCCATAAAATACCAACTTTTTTTTTTGTTCAATAAATAATTTAGGCTACCATACGTTTAGTGTGCCATTCAAAAGTATCTGATATGCCACAAATGGCCACCTCCAATCTAGAGGCACATACGGTTTGAAAAAATTGCTGGTCGAGATTTTTGGACAAGTATTTCCATACGAAAAAGTGTTTACAGAAAAAAAATAAATAAACAACGTTGTAAAAAAACTAGCTTATTCACTTCGCTCATAATCTAATATCCGGACATTCTAGGCACCATGGGTATTCTTTGCTCCTCGAGTGGGATTTGATGGAGTATGCTAAATTTTAAAGATACGATAAATCATTTTCAATAAAAAAAATTCTGAGTAGAGCTTCAGTTTGTACAAGTCAATTTTACTTAAAAATTATTAATTTTATTATTATTGTAGAATTTTTTTTTACTCAGCCACAATAATTATATCCCACAATTAACCGAGAATAGAAAAAAAGTGTTAGAATTAAAAAAACATTTTTAAAAATAAAAATATTGTTAAATATAGGAATTAAAAATTTTCTTTCACCAACATTTTTTCATATAATGTCTGTCTGTATTTAAATATTTATAAAGTTTGGATTAAAAAAAAGTGTTAAAGTTGTTTTTGTAGGAGCGTGGCGTTGAGGAGCTTCTAGTTTCTTTAATAAAACGATTAATACTTATACACAACAATAATTGTCAGTTTTATATTGAGTATGTTTATAGTTTAAAAATTGTTATTTTATAACAGAATATAATCTATTACCATTTCATTATTCTTAAAAGTGATAAATTTTTCTATGTTTTGATATGTAAAACTTTAATAAAAAATGACTCAAATAGTTTACAAAATAACGTAAATATTAGATAAATTATACATGAGCGTCAATATGGTGGCAAGACAAGGACATGCCCCTCCTTTAGCTTTTCCAATTTATTAAATAATGAATATTGTAAACAGAAATCAAAAAATTAACAATGGCTTAAGTAGTGACAATTGCGATAATTAATTATTTCTAAAAGTTATTTTAATAGTTTAAAATCACATTTATCAGTAGTCAAAACTCAAATAACGCCCAGTGTCGAATTTCAGTTTGGTTTGGTTTTGGTCTTATGACCAAAGATTAAATTTAATTATTTTCACTTTTTGAATACATTAATATGATAAAAGGCTCGTTTTCACACTAATGTGACAGGATTATGGTTTATAGCATTAATATAGCAAGTCGTTTAATTTTAAAATTGATATTTGATAACATTAAATGTTATTACGAAATATCAATCAAACCTAACCACTTTAAGAAAGTGTAGTAGTGCCATTAAAAAGCAATTTAGGACATTTTTGAATTCGTGTATTGAAATTTCGCCTTCATGATTCTAAATTTTCTACTTGACTATTCGAAATTTTTAGTTTGTTAATTATTGATAATTCATATTATTCATATAGTCTTCATCCAGACAATACCATTATTCCAATAATAAACACAACAATTAAAATTCCCAAGTTTAAAATGTTATGTTATGAAGTCAAATATTGTAAAATATAAATTTTGGCATATTTTAGGTAATACTTACTTAAAAAATAACATATTAATTCTTACTATCTAGAAAACTGAGTTTTTCCCATTTATTATAAAGTTGAGTCGTATTATAATTATTAAGACAAAACCACTTACAATTTGAAACATTGAAAGATTTAGTTTACTTTACCTTACGTTACGTTACTTTACTTTTTTTTTAATCCAATAAATAAAGAAAAGGAAAAATTAAATTAATAAGAAAAAAGTTTTAGAAAAATATCCAACCTTTTTTTTCGCCATCTTATATTATTCTCGTATTATTGTCTATCTATGTTTAAATTTTCATAAATTTTGGACAAAAAAATTATTGTTTCCAAGTCTTTTTTGTTAAATTTTGGGTAGTCCCCCCTCACAAAAAAAAAAAAAAAAATGAAAAATTGAGAATTTTAAAAATGGATCTTTTCTTAAGAACCAACTAGAGGCAAATCTAATTTCAAAAAGTTACTGATGGAGTCTTTTGGTCAAGTATTTTCACACGAAAAAGTGTTTACAGTAAAAAATTAAAAAATAATGATAATAAACATCATTGTAAAAACACTTGCTTCTTCACTTCGTTCAGTATATTAAACAGCTCTAAATGTTGTAAAATTATTTTATAGTTAAATCTTTGAACTATAAATATCATTATATTAAAATAATCTGCTAATAATTGAACTTAGCTTGGTGACTTGAGTTAAAAATTTAAAAAAACTATTGCATAATGAATACCTTTATACTATGGTGTACCCTCAAAATATCCCGCGTTCAAAATATCCCCGTTCAATATACCCCTCATTCAAAATATCCCACGTTCAAAATATCCCACTTTCAAAATATACCAGTTCAAAATATCTTGAGTTTAAAATATCCCCATTCGAAAAATCACATATTCAAATATTTATGTAAAATAAACATTACATCATGCAGTTAAGTGGTCCATAATTTTTAAATTACCTATTTAAACCAATATTCTATATCCTAAAATATAATTTCCAAATATATATTCTATATTTTGTAATTTTCGTTTATTGTAGAAAACCGTTGATGTAGTTTTACATTCTGAGTGGAGTGAATTAATAAATAAATAAAATATATATCGAAAAATTTGTCATTTTCATTTTTAATATTAGTGTCTTTTATTTTAGATTCTGAACAAAGTGAAGAAGCTAGTGTTTTTACAATGATGTTTATTTTTTTTTTTTCTTTTTTTTTTTTTCTGTTAACACTTTTTCGTATAGAAATACTTGTCCAAAAGTTTCG
>JAIPRM010001480.1:0-21565 GCA_025469315.1 Stegophylla sp. TES_Ste_2020
TCGTTAATTTTTCGACATATTTTCACCGCGCTTGGAAAAAGTATTGGGAAATTGGAAAAATGACCTCTTTAAAGTACCATCTGGGTATGATTCCGGTTCTATAGAGATATTGATCGAAACTTTTGGTTCAGTATTTCTATACGAAAAAGTGTTTACAGAAAGAGAAAAAAAAAATAAACATCATTGTAAAATCATAAGCTTCTTCACTTCGTTCAGAATCTAAAAAAATAAACATCATTGTAAAATCATAAGCTTCTTCACTTCGTTCAGAATCTAAAATGTTGGAAATTTTTTTTCAACACATTTTTTCTCATTAATTTTTATTTCCTTTTTTGTATTTATTGGATAAAGTAAAGTAAAGTAAAGTAAAGCAAAGTATAGACAAGAAAGTTGGACATACTTTGCACCGTGAGTAATAATCTCTCCTTCGGTCTGATACTCTTGGTGGATGTGTTGAAAATTATGACTATAATTGTTCTATATGTTATTAACATACTTCGTTCAGAATCATAGTATATTAAAATTGTATTCCAGATATGTGTTCTTTACATTGTTTTATTATGGGGAGTATATATAAATGTAAATGTGTATGTATGTGCGTGTATGTGTATGTGTATATGTGTCTGTGGTGTGTACGGATATATAGACAATGCCCATAGAATTATTTTAGCATAGTAAGTAAATTTAAGGCCTGTGGGAATATTAGGATTAAGTGTTGATGAGGCAAATGAGCGGAAACAAAAAAAATATAATGTTCTAGGAATCCTGAGTAGCTACTACGATAGCAGCGCTCAAATAGTTTTAAATAAAATATTTTTTATAATGTAAAATAAGGCCAAAGAAGGGGGTCGTCACCGGACTCGATTGAAGTCACCGTCTATTCGAAAAGACGACGGGTTCGTCAGTTTTGGTGTAGGACTCACTTCGGCGGAAAGCTGACTTTAAAATATCTCTGTAACTCTGTAAGTAATACAGTGGAGATATTTATTTTACTTTGTATTGTCTAAGGCAGTTAGCCAGAGACATTTTATTTTGTCAATTGTATTATTTGAGACATAAAGTCCCAAATCAATTTTTAAGATTAGCTTAAACAATTTTTGTTGAAAAGAAAATTATAAACATTTAAATTCAATATTTTAAAACCGAGTGTTAATTTTATTTACGAGAGTAATTTTTTAATATATAATTTAATCAAGCGTTATTATTTAAACTTTTAAAATACTGTAAAGAACTGTTGTATTTAAATCCTTATATAATGCTCGTTATCGTGGTCAATAAAGGAAAAAATACAACATTGTTCTTACAGAAACGAAAACCTCATTCTGACGTGAATGTTTAGTTATCATTGTCTGAATATGTACAAAGACCAACGAACACCATTCAGCCCATAGTGTGGAACCGGCTTAGGACTTTTACATGAGTTCTAGAACGCTCCTCAATTCTTATAAGTGTAGTACTTCTTCAAAGTTTTCCCCGCTTTAACCACTGACTTAGCATCACAGTTGTCACAGTTTGAGTTTCATTGGCCTGGCAAAATTTAAAATTATATCTACTTATGGCTAATATGCAAATTGATTTAGATTATTATAATGCTGAATATTAATAAATCATAAGTACCTACTTAAGTAATTTTCAAACTCGTCTTTTTTATATAAAATTCCGATTTTCCCCTCAAAACCTCAAAATATTCATAATCTATTATGAATTTTCCTAAGATTCCTAAAATTTTCCTAATTTACTAAGATTTCCTAAAATTCCTCGTGTGCTTTTCTACATGTAGTCAGATTTTCTTAAAATTTGATTCAATGAATAATTTTGTACAAGCGTTTTAAAATTTTACAAATAAAAAAAATAATTACAATTGTTTTAAAGTTTTATAATAATTTAGGTATAAATATAATTATAAATGATTATCTGTTGCAAAAATTTGAATTATTTCTAAAAGTAATTTTAAATATTTGTTTTAATAGTTGATGTAAAATTATATATGGTTTTAAATTATTTAGCATCAGTATCCATAACTCACTAGATTTCAGTTGTAAATCATACAGGTCCAAAATTTTATATTAAACACACAGCACTTAATTTCAACTATTTAGGGTATCTATTTCAAACAAAATTAAAAAAAAAATCAACAAAAAGCTTTTTTTTGATTTTATTATAAATAAAATCATTTTAAAATAATCATTCGAATGATGTCCAAAATCAATTTTTTTGAATTAACATAGTATAATTTTTGATTGTATTTTACGTTTGTAATATACTCTAATCAAAAGTACCAATGTTTAAAGGAAGTCAACATATTTAAGTTTAATGATTTCAAAATATTGTTTATTGTACCAGGAATAAAGTACAACTTCTCTTTATAAAAACATTTTTTTATTTTTTTTGATGCATAGTTAACCTAAAGGTGCAAAGTATCCCCAGTTTTACCGTACTCACACCATGGATGTTCTTCACTCCTCTATCAGTTTTTCTTGATAAGTGTATTAAAAATAGGGTGATCAGATGTCTTTTTTTATAAGGATTTGTCCTCCTTTTATAAATATCCTCGTTTGTCCAAGCTCTTTTTATAAAAAATTTGAAATGTCCTTTTTTCATACATATAATACAGATAATTTATAATTTTTTAAATATATGCTTTAAGATTTTATTTTTCTAAATATGAATTTATAATAAATTATAATATGATAATATCATACCAAACTGAGTTTAAGAAAAATATTGTGATGATCATCAGGTACAAAGTAGTTAGTCCCATATCACCTTAAGTATCTTGACGGAATATCAACATTTTTAAATGAGTTTTTTCTAGAGTAATCTTTATACAGATTATACAGATTACAGATAAATGAAATTAATTTCAAAAAAAAATTCTTAGAAATAGGTTTTTGAAAATCAATAAAAATAATAGTAACCTTTATTTGAAAGTCAATTAAAAAAAAAACTAAATAATAATAGAACAATTCATTGACAAATTGATCTAGGTAGAATATTCTTATATGCTTATTCTTCTTCTCAGAAAAGTTAACAGACTAAATTTTTGGTTTCGTGAGAGCAATAATTATTAGCAAAACCATAATAATCTGCTCTAACTTGGTCTGTTTTTATAAAAATTTCAGTAATTTTTTTTTTAAATTAAGTTTTAAAAATTCTTATGTACTTTGCACCATGGGCATTCCTTGATTCTTGGGTGAGATGCATTTAGTGGGTGAATTAAATTTTAAAGAAATGAAAAATTATTTCTTCAATAAAGTGATTCTGAGTGGAGCTTCAGTTAGTTAAAAATAATTTTACATCAAAATTATTGTTTGCTTTTATTACAAAAAAAACCTATTTTTAACTTAGCCTATTTTATATTCCATTATTAACTGAGAAAAGCAGAGCTTGAGCTTATGTGTAGTTTTAACCAATATGGATAATTTTAAATTAAATTGAGGAGTTCAAAAATCCAAGTTGGTCAGTAATTAAAACCATAAATTATCTGTATTGTTGGCAAATGTATTATTAATTTAATTGATTATTTATTTATTTTATATTTTTACAGTTTTTGTCTCTGTTAAGTCTAGTAAAAAAACAAAAATAAACTTTATAATTTTTGAATAAGATTGTTTCACATCAATTGAAGCTCTACTCGGAATCGTTTTATTGAAGAAATATTTCATTGTTTCTTTTTCAAACAGTTGTCCAAAAGTTTCAACTAAAAACTTTTTTGTATTTTTAGATGATACCTCTCTCTCGACAAAAATTATTCTTCTGTTTTTAGTTTATATTAGAATTATTATTATTATTATTGGAATTTTCATTTAATATTTTAGAATATAAAACTGGCTAACCAATTTTCTTATATATGCATTCAAGTGTGTAATTTTTTATAAAACTAATGAATTCCATCAAAATACTAACTTTAACGGTTATAATAAAAAAGTTAAACAGTTTCGAAATTTTTTCAGGGTAATTAGATTATTAAATATGAGTAATATTATGTTAAACTTTTAGGTCTTAATATTAAGAATTCAAAATTTTATGAAATAAAAATATACAAAACTCTAATAATTTTCATTGTTCATTCAATTCAACTTAGCTCAAAATTGGTCAAATGTTTTCTACATTTCTATGAAGTATGCAGGTGACTATTTTTAGTTGTTGCTAAAAGTTTCAAATTGCTATCTTATTTTTGATGTCATGTTAGAAAAATTAAATTAAATTTTATAAAATTCAGATTAAGGTAAATTTTTTGGTAGTTTTTCTTTAGTTCCTTATGCTTAGAAAGTTTTGAGAATTATGAAAAATTTACTGTTTAAACTTGGTAGTGTGATTTCCAATCTTAAAAGTTACTGTATGAAACTTTTGGTAAAATATTTGGCCAAAATTAGCCAAAAAATGTTTACAGAAGCAGAAAAAAATATATATATTATTTTAAAACCCTAAGTGTCTTCACTCCACCCAGAATCTAAAAGTATTTTAATCTGTTACCAATGTTACATACTCTTCTTAACAAAATATAAAGTATAAAGTATTGAATAAAGTGTTTTTTATAGTGTGTAATTAATTAATACTTTGGTAAATATAATGGTTGTTAAGCGAGTTGAGCGGCAATTTTTTGTAATTCTGCTTACACAGAATGGACAGTTTTAAAAATTCCTTAGTGCAAGCTCTGGAGAAAGGGAAAAAATAATGTTAAATAAAAAAGTGTTAGAAAAAAAAGAATTTCACATACTAAAAATTGTTATGCGCCAAACATTTCTTATACTATTATGTATCTATATTTAAATATCCTTGAAGTTTGAATATTTAGGAATTTAGTTTTTTAAGCTTTTTGTCAAACTTTGGAATATTTTCCCCAAATTTTGAAAAAACTATTTAGATTTTAGAAAAATTACCTCTTAAAGTATAATCTAGGGGCAAATTGAGACTCAAAAAATGTTGGTCGAAACTTTTAGACAAGTATTTTTATATAAAAAAAAATTAAAAACAAAAACAACTAAGTAAAAACACTAGCTTCTTTGCTCAATTCAAAATTTAAAAAAAGTCAATTATAAATCTTTTTTTTTTTTTTTAATTTTTTAGATAAATGTTATAAAATTGTAATTTATGTAAGGATTATTCTTGAAAACATCACATTCAAAAATATTGATTTGGTGCCGAAATATTTAGGGTGATACAAGACATCTGAGATATACTGCACATTTTTGCCTGAAACGATACCTAATTTGTAGGCAGTACCCAATTGATATATATATATATATATATATAGATGATAAATGAAAAATAATTTATAAATATATCTTTTTTTAAGGGTGTATATCTGGTCACTCTAGTTGAAAATTATTGTTCTTTATATTGTTAACGCCCTTTGTTAAGAATTGTATTATTGAAAAAATTATTTATCGTTTCTTTAAAATTCTACACACCCACCAAGAAGATTTGATCCGAGGTGCGAAGTATGTCTGGCTTTCTTATACACATTTTATTTATCTTTGCTTTACTTTAAATGATTGTGTAGCCTCCTCTTGTGTCTATTTAAAAAAATTCGCTTCAAATCCCAATTTTGAAGTTGCAAGACAGATTCTGAATGGAGTGATAAGAAGTTAGGTAGTTTTTAAAATTATATTTATTATTCTGTGTGTAAACGTTTTCTTAGAGAAATATTTTTCCAAAAGCTTTGACCAGCAATTTTTTTAATCACAATTTTGCTCATTTCGGTACTTTTGGAAGGTTATTTTCTGAAATTCTCAACAGTTACTCCATAATTTGGTAAAAACTATCAAAAATTTGAATTAAACGGCTTTTAAACTTTATATAACTCAAAGTTAACAGGAAAATAGTATTTAACTTATAACCAAGTACTTCCACATTATTATAGAATATCAAATAATCATATTATATAGAATAATTATTTTGATTATAATACACATTTACAACATATTATACGTATAATCACAGCACATTATAATAGTGTGATTACGCAAAAGACATAAATGAATTTGTAATCTATGAGTTTATGTGTCAAAAGGGGATTTAATCGACGGGGGAACTAATTGATCCATGGAGATCTAATTTACCATGGGATACAGCTGCTGATAACCGGAATGTAAGTGATAATCAGAAACTCAGAAGTAGTGACGTCATACGTCACCAAGGTTCCTCATCGATGTCTATTATAAAATTTTATCATGCCTGTATCGGCAACAATGAGTTTTACGCGCATGCGTCATGCACCCTAGCCGGCCGCAACATTTTGCTGCTCTGCGTCTGCTGTAATCTTATTAATTTTTCGTCTTTGTTCATTTCCGTTTTGTCTTAAGTATTTTTTCGTCGTTTACATCTTTACAAATTAAGTGGTAAGTATTAATTATTATAATATTATTAGACTTTACCTACACTACACTATATTCATCTCATATTTGCCTTTTTTTTATGTCTCCTTCGTGATCTATTACGTTTGACGTTTTGCCAGTCATTTGCTGTCGCGTCCGCGTGAGTTCAAACAAACAGCGTCAGCCATTTTGGCTGCGACGACGTTTTATATAACGCGTTAATATGCTGTTACTAAATTGTGTCCCAGCGTTCCTTTTAATAGTTTAACATATCATTTATCACATCGCTGACATTTGTACCTACTTACTACTTAAACGATAACCGAGCGCATAATGTATTTTGTTTATACACGTTTTCGTGTTTACTCACCCTACGCCCAATAGTACTCTAGCCGAGACTAGTGCTTATCTGTCACCCGTCTGTTAGAACAATTTTTCAAGTCGACGACGAGGAACTCTAACTAGGAAGTACTTGGGAAAACATTTCCCATGATTGACCACTATCACTGACCTATATCCTATTTCACTCGATTGAAACGTTGAATTTCGGTGTTGGAAAATAATTTTCACTCGTTAGCGCGTGGCATTTGAAAATTTAAATTTCATTTGTTTATCATAACGAATTTAGAGTAGGTGCAATCAATAGATATTAAAGATATCTATGGTATAACAGTATTCATGACCTTAACTCACTTTTACTCATATCCTTGTTCACTAAATATTATTCTTCGCTTTATGGTCTATGATTTTACTTATTTTGTGACACAACTATATATATATTTGTAAACATGTATTTAAGAGGATATTAACACTCATATGTACTTTGGTTTTGTATGACATTTTAATTTTTAAGTGACTTATTTGTATGCATCATATACCTAATAATAATTATTTTAAAATACCCAGAACATAAGTAAAAAGTCATTGTACTGATACTTACCAATTATAACTAATAATATACTACAAATGGCTTTTTAAAAGTTCTAATATAAACAAAATGTACTGTTGTTTATGATTATGTTAATCTTTCTGATAATCCTGTAGGTATCTAATAGACAATTTTATTAAGATTGATTGTATCATACCTTAATATACATTAGTTGCTTTCACATCATTTGTGTTTCAATTAATTAATTGTTTGTGTTTCACTACAGACATGTACTTATCTGTGGTAATATACCTAATAAAACTGAAGTTTGTGTGAACGTGCTAAACTCTGGAGCTACCTACTGTCAGATTTGTTTACTTATTTTTACATTTGGTAACGCATTTCTTCAGAAAGGTATAAGGCTGTTTTACATTAGGCTTTGCCTCTCTGGAACGAAGTTAATAAGAAATAATGATTTGAGACATTTGTTTTAATTGTTAATATAGTTGCTATAGAAAATTGATAACTATCAAGCATTATTGTAATTATTATCTTTCAGTATATACTTTTAATTAATTTTATATTATTTTGCACACTATTGAGGGTTATCACTATTAATATTATCTGTGCCATTCCTAATATTTTTATACTTTTCAATAATTAACTCGACATTATTTTATAAGCTATTGAAAAACATATCATAGAATTTTTTAGTATTAATAACTTCTTTTATAATTATTTTATTAAAGAAAAAAAAAAAAACACTGACATAGCTAAACTACCTTTTTATATTGCCTAAACATTTTGAATCTCAAAAGTAATAATAATACCCCTATTAAAATTCAATTTTGGTTTTATTAAGTGCAGGTGTTACATTATCTTAATAAAATGGTAAGGCTACACTCATTTGCTTACTTATTTACATATTTTTATGGACTAAGTTGCATTATACATAATAATTAATAGTTTTAAATTACTATATCATTTAATATAAGTTACAGACATGTACTATAGTAGCTACCATTTAGGCAAAATAAATATTGCATTGCTTATAAGCAATGTACTATAGTAAACAAAAAAAAAAATTCAATACATTTTAGACCTCATGTTTAATGATTCAATAAATTATGATTGTAGATATTATGTTTACTTAATTTTGCGCTATTTCTTTTAACCTTATTAATATCATATTATTAATGTAGTAATGTGTTATGTTTTATTGTTAAGTGTTAGTTCATAATTTATTTTCAAATTAAATTGGAATATCATGCATACTGTCAAAAATAAAATCTTAGATATTTTGTGAGAAGTCTATGATATAATTTTACTGAAACTGATTGAAATACAATATATTTACCAATTATTTTAGCACCAATGACTTTGTTATTTATTATATTTATTTTAGATTCTGAACGAAGTGAAGAAGTTAGTGTTTTTACAAATATGTTTATTTTTTTTTCCGTCTACACTTTTTTGTATGGATCAACTTATCCAAAAGTATCAATCAGCAAATTTTTTGAAACCTGATTTGAACCTAGTACTTTAGAATTTTTTTAAATTTTTAATTTCTTTATTTTTCTTTTTTTTTTTTTATGAAAACACTACCCAAACTTTGACAAAAAAGACTTGGAAACTATCATTTTTTGATTCAAAATTTATGATAATTTAAACATAGATAGACAATAATATGAGAAATATTTTGGCGCAAGAAAATTTTTAAAATGTGAAAAACAATTTGGTCATTTTTCTAACATTTTTTTCCCTTTATTTATTAGATAAAAAAGAAAAGTAAAGTATAGACAAGAAAGCCGAACATACTTCGCAACTACAGATATTCTTCGTTCTTTGGGTTAGATACTCTTGGCGGATGTGTTCAAAATGACTATTAATACTACTATTATATTATTCTTTATATTATTAACTTCTTTCATTCAGAATCATCTTATTAAAGAAATGATTTATTGTTTCTTTAAAATTATACACACTCACAAAGAGTATCTGACCCAAAGAGCGAAGAATATCCGTGGTGAAAAGTATGTGCGGCTTTCTTTTTTATTTATGTACGTCCAGAGGCAAGAATTAAGATAATAATAATTGAATTAATATAATATAAATTAAAATTTAAAGAATGAGTTAAAATAATTTATACAAGTAATATATTTAGGTATACACAATTTAAATATTCAGTATATTTTTTATTAAACTAAGTACTAATTCACCAAGAATATTTTATTATTTATTTCTTTAATAATTAGTTAATAAAATAAAAAAATTATAAAATAAAATTTACAAATGATTTTTTATTAATTAAATTATATTATCCTAGTAACTAACAAAGTTATTTATTTTTTCATACATTTATTTATAATAACTGAGATCTGCTTAAAAAAATTTGATCCGATTTCACATTCTTACATTTTGCCAAACAAACCCATCGATGTAGTATTATATTTAAATTTAACAGAAAATGAATCATGTGTTAAAGAGCTTAGCAGCTAGAGAATTAAGATTAAATAATACAATACTTTTGGTGAATTGTCCTGTAATTAATTCAGTTTTGAGTAGGCGCCATTATTCCAGTATATTCACATTTATTGATGCAGATGTGGTGATGCTGCTTTCTAATTAATCAATTTCACTACTGCTGTATACAAAGTGTTCCTTAAAATGCACTGTTGACAAAAAGATAAAAACACAATAAATTTATACGACCTGCAATTAATAAGTCTTAATTTTAATTTTTCATTAATATATTGAGAGTGTATATACAAAATACCTATTAAATAAGTTGTTTCTTACTGTATGATAAACATAACTTAATTTTGTGGATTACTAGTTATATATTATCACATTTAACACATTTAACAAGTGTCATGTTCTAATTATAATTTGTTTTTATAACTCCTAAATAAGAATAATGATGAATATATGTTTGATGAATACAAGTTGCTTACACATCCAGTGCATAAAAATACTCCATATTTTTGAGATATTATTTCTCCCACCAGGCATACCATCAGCAATTGCTGTGACGTGTTTTTACCTTAAAGCAACCAGGCGAAAATACTTTATGTTGTGTTGATGGTAGATGCGCAAAGTAACAAGTTTTGGGAGCCACTGATTGGGTTTTCATCTTTGACCTGCAATATAGCCTTACATTTAATATAAAATTAATATATATTATATTATGGTGGTTTTTATTTTTTGGATTAAAAAATTTGATTATGAGTAACCCAAATTTTGTTCTATGTAGTATAAAAATAATAATGATAAAGTTTGAACGTAATAAGTCAACCCCTACCTGTGTCTCAACTCAAAGGGGTTGAAGTTTCAGTGGTTGGGGATGAAATTTCATTTTTTGTATGTACTTCAATATTAATAGTACGCAAAAATCTTAAATAACAATTATTGTAGATCTATACATTTACTAAATAATAGTTCCTTATACATTTTTTGTAAAGTTATTGGTTTCCTGTTAATTTAAAAAACTAGTCAAAGTTAATGCTTTAGACAATTTGATAAGTTTTAGTTTTTTACAACTAATCTGTTCAATTTTAATGTTACTCAATAGTTGTTTATACATTTAATTAAAGAACATAATATTCTATATTATAAAGATTTCTCGACAGTTGTTTAACATTAACCCTTTTTTTTTCTTTTAAATTAAAAAAGCCTAAAATAATAGTGGTTTTTACAATGCACCTTCAAAATATTCCCGTAAGAAAAATCCCATATTCAAATATTTATATAAAATTAACGCTACATTATGTAGTTAAGTGGTACATAGTTTTTAAATTAAACCAATGATTTATGTCCTAAGAATATTATTTCTAAATATATTCTATATTTAGTAATTTTGTAAACTGTAGAAAACCATTGATGTAATTTTATATTCTGAGTGGAATGAATAAATAAATAAAAATATATGTCGAAAAATTTGTCATTTTTAATATAATTGTCTTTTATTTTTATTTTATTTCTTTGTTTATAATTGTTGTAAAACACAACATACTGTTTGAAATCATATTATATTATGAGTATAAAAATTATGCAGTTATAATTTATAATTTTTGTGCTATACATAGGTAATTAAAAAATAAATTATAATATGAATGAGGATATTTTAAATGCAGGATATTATCAGGGGAACCGATTTTTACAATCTTCTATACAGTTATAGGAATTTATACTATTGAGAAGTCTTTATTCTATATTGCTCATCATAATATCTCGGTTACTAAGTTTGTATAATTTAGATCAGGTAGCTGATAAATTATGACCATTGAAGGGTTTGGAGTAACAACCAGATAAGTTCACTTTTGAAAACTTTACAGGATAAGCATAAAACGAAATTAGGTGCCCTGAAAATATCTAAAAAATTTCACTGTCATTTTAAATTTTAAATATAGATCTATAATAACACAATATATTTTGACATTAAGATATATTAAGACTACACTTTTGTGTAGTCTACATCATAACATAGCAAATTCACATTCAGTGAAATCAATTTAATATCGCCAGCTTTAATATTAGAGTAAATTGACTTATTATCAAAATTAAAGACTAAATCATTATCTGTGTTCCTAAGTTGGTTTTTTACCATGTTTAAAATTTCAAGCAAGTTAAAAGCATTTTAAAATTGTGATATTTTAGGCAATTATAACTCACATGAAAATTTAAATATCTTAAAAAAATCAACATAAGAACACAGATAATAATCTTATCTTTAACTTTGATAATAGGTCAATTTATTCTTAATATTAAAGCTGGTAATGTTAAATGGATTCCACTGTACACGAATTTGCATTGTACACTGGTAAGACGAAGACAAACACATACATGTGTAGTGTCCTCTTAAGTGCTTTTCTATAAATTCTTTAATAAAGTTCAGTTTTGTGTGGACATTTCTGATTTATACATCAAATACAACCAAATTAAAATATGTGTCCATATAACACAAATCATTAAAGAAAACACTAAAGATTTAGTGCTCATTATCACTTCTATAAACACGAGTAAACACATTTTTATAACTCTTCTAAAAAAAAATTAATATTATAGAAAATTGTATTAGTAAATATGCTTGTCAGTCTCTTTAATTAACATTAAGTATTAAGATAAGTTGCTCTATTTAGACTTGACATATTTATCAAAAATCAAAATAACAATTTTGTTATGCCATAAGTAAGTTTTACGTTTGTTTGAATTAAAAACGCCTCAACAGTATATTTTTTTTTTAGGTAATGGGGTAAATCAAATTACCGGTAATAAATTATTCTCCAATAGAAACTACTTTGTTATATTATTTTATAACACGCATATTGTAAATTTAAATTTAAGTGGTAATTTGGGTCTTGTTGCTGATGAATGTTTGTTACTTTGGAAAAAAGCAAAAATACCTACTCAATATCATTGTAATATAGTTTGAAAAATCAAAATATTGTACGATTGTTGGTTAAGTTTAGATAAAGTAAAACTATAATAAAACTTGAGAATGATTTTTGAGTAACTTTAGAATTTAAAAGATTAAAAACTAAAAACTTGTCCAATAGGTATCCTTAAATATTAAAAATTACCAAAAGTTTTTTAAATCTACAGGAAACCATCAACTTTAAGAAAAATATATAAGCAACTTTAATTTAGTAAATAATTGTTATTTAAGTTTTTTGCTTAACATTAATATTTAAGAGAGTGCATGCATAAAATGAAAATTTACCCCCAATTAATAAAAGTTCAGCCCCTTTGAGGCTCGGAAAGGGGTAGACTTATCATACTCAAACTTTTTATCATAATTATTTTTAAAATACATAGAACAAAACTCGAAATCAAATTTCAAAAATAAATGTTAACATCTATTAGCAAAGGACTACATATATTTAAGTATAGGGAAGACTAATTATTTTTTACTTTAAAAGTTGACTGACTTTTAAGTGATAAATAATTATGAAAATATACCAATTTAAACAAATTTCTTTATTATTTTTTATTATCTGTCTATGTTGTACATGTACCTATATATGTTTTCTATTTGTACTAACTTTCTTTTTTACTATGTATTAAAACTACCATTTTAGATTCTGCGCGAAAGCAAAGAATGTATTGGTTTTACAAATCTGTGTTTTTTTTTTCGTATGTATGAAAACAACATTTTGGGTAGAGATACTGGTCCAAAAGTTTCGATCAGTAATTCTATAGAACGGAAATCTTGTCAAGATGGTACTTTTGAGAGGTCATTTTTCCAATTTCTCAATACTTTTTTTAAGCGCGCGCCTAGACTACCCAAAAATTGACAAAAAACGGCATAACGCAAATTTTTGTAAATTCGATTGTTTTTTTGACACAACTTCCAAAATAATGGAGCTAGAAAGTTGAAACTTTCACCAACTACTAAAAATAGTCACGCGCACACATCATAAAATTTTCAAAAACATTTGACCAATTTTGGGGTAAGTACAACATTTTGAAAATTTCTCGTTTTTTGTTAGTTTTTAATTCATAAAATTTTAATGTACAGATATTAAGAGCTGAAATTTTAATACAATCATATTCATATGTATTTCTAACAGTACTCGAAAATCGTTAGTCAAGTTTTTGTTTTATAACTGTATAAACTTGGAATTTTGACAGAATTCATAAGTTTTACTTAAATGTACACACTTAAACACATATAAAAAATAATTGGTTCAGCCGATCTTTATGAAACTTGGTACATAGATGGAAAATTACATTACGGATATTTTGGTGTAAGAAAATTTTTGATGTATGAATAATTAAAAATTTCACAAGGTTTTGATTGAAAAAAATTCGGAAAAATTACTTTACATATTAATACTATAAATAATTTTCTAAAATTAAAAATATACATGGATTATTTTGTTATTATGACTATTAATGGACATTTGAAAAAATTTAGTGAATTTTATTTGGTGTAAGGTGTAACTATTATCGGAAAATAAAGTTAATTATATAAACAGCTCAAAACCTAGGTTTTCCCGTTAAGAGACAAGAATTCTAATTACACTAATTACTGTGAGTTTGTCGATTTATTAATTTAAAAAAATTGATTTTTATTTAGATTTTTATTACCTCATACACACCATGCGCTAGTGCGCAAACATACATGCACGCACACACACAAACGAAAGTACGCACACATATTATGTTGTACCTACCCAACATTATTGAATATCATTTTATTAATATAACCTTATCGCCAATTATTATTATTATATAGTATTGAAACTTCGCTCAGAATCGTTTTATTGAAGAAATGATTTATCGTTTCTTTAAAATTCAATACACCCGTCAAGACAATCCCACCCGTCATGTGAAGTATGTCCGGCTTTTTTTTGTTTTTACACTTATAATTCATGTTAAAAAAAAAATTTTAAATAATAAATTAAGAACGAATATTTATAAAAATTGTATTATGTACATGTATTCATAATAATGCTAAATGTTAAAATTTATTTATTGTGTTTATTGAATATTTTATAAAACATAAATTGTGTAATTATCGAGTTTCATATATTTTGAGGTGTTTGTTGTTTATGAGGCAGGCTATGAGTAAATTATAATTAGAGAGACCTCTAGTCTAAACAGTTATTTTTAACATTTAGATTTAAGGTTATAATGTTTACTTGTGTATTTTTCAAATAAAGCAGTGGTAAGTTATTCTCATTAAGTAATTAATCATGTAATAAAATGACTGATCTATTTCATTGTGATAAAACAAAAACAAATTACAGTAGACCCTTGGTAGTTCAGAAAACTCCTTAAATCAAACTAAATGCTTGATTTCCTGAGAAAACATGAAAAATAACATGTACATTTCAGTTCCTTTGATGGAAAATAATAAAGTATAAGACGTGGAAGGCACTCTTTTTTTAATAATTTAAATATTTTAGCCAGAACTTCTATAATTCAAATTTATTAATTTTCTTATATAAGCTCAAATAAATTAAATTAGAAATGTGGTTCAACTTGTGCATTTATTAAGGCCATATTGTATGTAATTCTAGCATCAAAAAATAACAATAGTAATGGTATATTAAAATAAAAAATTAGCATTCTTTTTTTCAAATAAAATTATTTATTCCCTCAATATTTTAAACTTCAGCTAAATTAAAGACCTCTATAAATCAAATGTTTAACTCAGTTCGCTGAATTTATTCAAAGAGTCTATTGTAAAGCAAAATAATAGGTTTATGTCAAAAATTGGTCAGCTCATAAATGCTTTATATTGTTGTATTGATATACTTGTGGTTGCAGTAGTGTTCAGAATTTCATATTTTAATTATTTATAAATTTTGGTAGTCTTAATAAACCAGAAATATTACATTAAATAATAGTTTTTATCAATATTACGCATTTATTTATTTAACGCCAAACGGCAATTACATAGTTTAAGTTCACTACAAGTAAAGTAATCATTACAACAAAAAATAAAAATAGAATCAAATACAAATATAAATAACGCAATATAGAAATAATTAAATAAGTTTAACAATGATACAGTGGAAAAAGAAGTGATTTCCAAAATACATTAAACTATTATTGTAATTAAATTGTATTAGGTAAGATTGAGGTGATACGAGGATATATAAACATGATGAAACGAATTGTACTAAGATGTGTTAAGGAGACGGAGCATTCTATGTATATAGGGGGGTGGTTATGGTTGTAATTTGTACGATGAGAGGGAACGTATAACAAAGAATGGTCTTTAGTTTCATAGTTAGGAACACGAAAAGATATGAGGGATAAGAGATCAGGGGCATCGATGGAACCGTTTAGTAGAGAAGTGATAACATGAATGTCTGCATTAAGGCGACGAGATGAAAGTGTAGGAACATTTAAGAATGAGCTGATAGGAGTATAGTCACGAGGATGGTGAACAATCTTAAGGATATAAGCAGCATACGAAAGGAACCGATTTTCAACTCGCCCAATACGAAGCTGGTCCTTGGACAAATATGGTTGCCAGACTACTATGTCATATTCTTAAATTGAGCGGACCAATGAAAAGTACAGGGAACGAAGGCAGAAAATTGATGTGAAATGCTTAGTATTGCGTTTTATAAACCCAAGTACTTTTAGTGCTCTACCAATAGTAAAATTAATATGGTTGTTAAAACTAAGAGTTGGAGTAAGGTGGAACCCAAGGTCTTTAACACAGAACACACGTTTCTTCAGTTTAGAGTTGTGGAGAAAATAAGTATTAATGAGAGGCACACGTTACCTACTAAAAGACATAACATGGCATTTACTAAGATTGAATGTAAGACCAATATGTTGGATCCAGAGACAGAAGGAGTCCAGATCAGTTTGTAATTAGAGACAGTCAGAAAGAGAAGAAATTTTAAGATAGATTTTTATGTCATTAGCAAACAAAAGAACTTTAGAGAAGGATAAGATATTTATTAATGGAGTTGATGAAGAGAATAAACAGAAGGGGACTAAGATGAAATCACATCTAATTATATATTATGTTAAGGGATTGAAAACAAAATAAAATATCAATCCTATCGAAATACCAACTCCATAGACATTGTGATCTTACATCTCGGGTAAGCCAAACATAGGTTTGCAATCTACCCAGTGGATAGTGGACGATTTTAAAGTCAACTATCAAAATATTTTCAAAATTGCTGGTTTATTAGCTATTTATGATATTAATAATGGGTTTGATGACTTTCAGTACTTTTTCTTTGCTTCTGAGATCCTTTTAACTAGATTAACTAATTTTAGACAAGCGGTGTGTTACAATAAAAAGTGAATCTGTTCATATTTTGGTTTTTAGTAAAATTTTCAGAACATTTTTTAAAAACTGTTTTCTACTTGGGGAAAATAATAATGAGTTATTATTATTATTATTTTTTATCGAATATATTTATAGTAACTGCCACATGGAAAAATACAATAAGTATAATAATTACAATAGTAATTCTAAATCTTATTAAAACTTGTATTGGTAGGAAATATAAATGACAATTACTATTTCAGGTTTTAAAAAAAGCTAGTGGTAGTGCATATAAAAAAGTATACTTATTATATATTATATGGGTATTCTGATATTTGCCTACATTTTTACTAAAATCTAGTTAACTTTTAATTATAAGAGCTTTCAATTTAAAATATACTAAAATTATAATTTTCACAAAATAATTAAATAGACATGGATTATTCCTGTTATTAAATTACCTTTTCATAAAAAAGAACCATTTAAAAAAATAATAATTGTTCAATAAGCCTTGTGTGTGTGACCCAATTTGGTCAAATTGTGATATAGTCCTTAAATATTATTATGTCATTAGGTGGGTATAATTATAATAATGTATTAAAAATGACAGAAAGCCTTATATTGAAGAAACCTTGATTTCAATTATTATTTGTGTTATAATTAAATGTTTATGTATAAAGAAAATAAAATCATTGTTGACCTATCCTAAAGATCCATAAGGCTGCTAACTCCTGCACTGGTAGTTAAACACTAGTGGTATTTTCTGCAGTAAAAACATTTCATTTTTTTCAAATAAATCTTTTCTATACCGATTATAACTTATAAGACATTTAAGAGTTTCTCGCTACACTGTACATTCAATGACTAGTATTAAAAAGTCCGACGTTAAGTGTCATAAGTAATTTAAATCAACAAATTTTTCACACATTTTGTATAATACAAGAGTTTGTTTTACAAACAAAATGTATGAACGATGCAAATTTAGTGATTTCAATTCAATAGTTTATTCTGACATTCCTTACCTTTCATCAGGTTCATGAAGGATTGGATTTTTTAAAACAAAATTAACACTGTAGAAAATTAATCATTATACTATTTCTGTAGTAACAGACCAAAAACTGGTATATTGTTCATATTGTTTTTAAAAAAAAACCTTTTTCCTCCACCTATGTAGAATTCCTTCACACCTTGGGTGGGATACTCTTAGCGGGTGTGTTGTATTTTATTTCTACAATAAAATGATTCGAAGTGAAGCTTAAAATAATATAAAGGGTGCTAATTTTTTAGATGTTAAAAAAAAAAGTTATGCGTGAGATATCTTATTCAATAGATTATTTTACGGCATTAAGTATAGAATATTACATTGTTCATATGCTCGCGTAGCTTTGCTTACATGCACCTATGCGAGAGATCGACAACTTTGTTGCATAAATTTGGCTGAATTTGCTGGATGGTGTTCATTATGTTGACTATGAAGGTATAAATTGTTTACGGTTTATTTGTATAGATCTGTGATTTAAGATAACCTCAAGAAAAAAAGCCGGATATACTTCGTGCAATGGGTGTTTTTCGCACGAAGAGTATTCTTCGCATCTTGGATGTGAAGCTCTTGGATGGTGTATTAAATTTTAAAGAAACAATAAATCATTTATTAATAAAACGATTCTGAGCGAAAACTTAAAATACTGTAGTTACAAAAGCAATATAGTTTATGAGGTATTCCAGGTAAAATTAAGGGATCAATTGTCCTAATTTCTGAGATTTCGTTGATCAGATGATTTTCAAGTTGATTTTGGACTAAAATAAGACAACTTATTTTTGAAATTTCTTCATCAATTATTAAGATATCTCCCCTATCTGTAATATTTTGAATTTGATAAATACAGAAAGATAGACATTTTTAAAATATCAAATTTTTAAATGAATTTTCATCCAAAGCAAATATTGTAATTATATTTCCAAAATGGGACAGGTAGAATTAGTATTTTTTAATTATTAATTTTAAAAAAGAAACCAAAATTTTCTCTTGGTAAATTTTTACCTTCCATTTATGAAAAAGCCATAAAATAATTTCAAATTCGAGAAAAATAGATCAAAAAAGGCCTTAAATAAAAATAAAATTAATTATTCAAAGAATATACATAGTATACATTTTATTTCAATGTCATAATTTACAATGATCTTGTTATTTGATCTTGAACAAACTAATTGCTTTTAAACAGACAATCCGATCAATAAAATTATACAAAAATGTATTTCTTTAAATAATTATTTTTATTTCGGACTTTTTGATTATGTTACTATTAGCTAGTGTTTTTACGTTTTTTTTTTTTTTTTTCTTCGTTTACACTTGGTCGTATAGAAATACTTGTCCAAAAGTTTCGACCAGCAACTTAAAAACTCGGATTTGCCTTTAGTTTGTACTTAAACAAGGTAATTTTTTAACTTCTCAATTCTTCATTTTTTTTTTTTTTCTGAGGGGAAACAACTCAAAATTTGACAAAAAGATTTGGAAGACATCATTTAATGATCTAATTTTTATGAACATTTAAACATAGATTGACAATAATATGAGAAACATTTTGATGCAAGAAAATTTTGAAAATGTGAAAAATAAAAATGGTCAATTTTCTAACACTTTATTTCTCATTAAATTTTGTTTTCCTTTATTTTTTTGATAAAAAAAAAGTAAAGTATAGATCTGACTACATACTTCGCAACACAGATCTTTGGGTCCTATCTTGGTGGTTGTATTGAATATGATAACTTTAATGGTTCTTTATATTATTAACTTCCTTCGTTCAAAATCGTCATATTGAAGAAATTATTTATTGTTTCTTTAAAATTCTACACGCTTATCAAAAGTATAGACTTAAGGAGTGAAAAATATCCGTGGTGTGAAGTATGTCCGGCTTTTTTTTCTTGAATGTAGAAACATTTATATAGATATAAAATATTTTTCACATAAAGCAAATAAAAATTCAAATTTAACAAAGAGAAAGTTTTGGTTTCTTTTTAAATATTCAAAACCTTTATAAAATATTAATTAAAAAAGAAAGTTGATGAACGCATTTTGGAAATCTAATTAAAATGTTTGATGAGTTCCCAATTTTATTAAAAAAAAATTGATCAATTATAAAAAACGTTCACTCTTCGTGTTTAATTCAAGTTTAAAGTATTAAAGATGGCAACAACCTGGAAAATTGATTGAGAAATTTTTAAAAAATCGGGAGTTCCATTTTAATCCAAAATTAATTAAAAAATTAACTGTGTATCAAAATCCTCCCAGGGGTTAGTTTGATGATTCCAAGATTTGAACATGAATGTCCAATATATACTTATTATTTATTAATAATCAGTGGTAGATTTAAGGATGAAGAGTCTAAGAATTTAATATAATCTGGTCGCATTGTTAAACTTCTCGATTTAAAATGTCATTCCTCGACCAAAAGTTTTGACCAGGCTTTTTCTTTAAATGTACAGTTGATATATTGTGTGAGCCAATTTTTGATTATTCCAGTTCATCAAGTAGTTGATCACATTGTGAAAAAATTATACAATTTCAAATCAAAGTGACCATTTCGTGAAATGGACTTCTTTTCATGAAAGATAAATTTGACGAAGGTTCTCTGACGTTATATATATATACATTATAAAATAATAGTTCTCAATCTTTTTGGGTCTACAGCCTTCAATAATGTCACAAATATTTTGAGTGACCCTTCAACTATAATACCAGGATAGTATTAAAAAGTCATGAAGAATTATAATAATTATTGTATTTTAATTAAAATAATAAATACTAGAATAAATGTATGTTTTTATTAGAATTCTCATATTTTTGTTAACTGTACTCTTTAACAATTATTATCATGATAATAACAAAAAATGACCTAGTTCGCACCTTGGGCATTCTCACTCTTTGAGTGGGGTAGGTACTCTTTTGTGGGTTTGTTGAATTTTAAAAAAACATTAATCATTTATTTAAATAGGCAATTATGAGCAGAGCTTCAATTTATTTAAGACATAAATATATAATTTCTTAAAAATTATAAAGTTTGTGATTATAACAAAAAAGATTTATTTTTGCTTGGCCAGTTTTATTTCACTAGTAAAAAAAAAAAGAACATTTTGATGAGGAAAAAAAGTAAGAAAGAGTTTTTCACATTTTAAAAATTTTCTTGGGCCAAAATTGTATTAATATTGTCTATCTATATTTAAATTTCCATTAAGTTTGAATTAAAAAAAAATAGTTTTCATTTCTTTCTTTTCTAATTTTAGTAAGTCTACCCTAGTTCCGAGAAAACTATTGAGAATTTCGAAAAATGTTTGTGTGTAAGTACTATTTAGAGGTAAATTGTGAATCAAAAAATTGCTGGTTGAAACTTTTGGACAAGTACTATATAAAATATATATTCCAAAATAAAAGAGTGTACAAAAAAAAAAAAAAAAAAATAGCTACAGTAGAGTCCCGCTAATCCGGTCATCGCTAATCCGGACATCCGGATAATCCGGACAATTTATGTTTCGTATTTAGTATGTACTCATGTATAATATACACACATATATACATATATTTCGGGAATACCAATAATTAAGATACATATTATCGTTTCGACTTCATATTGTGGT
>JAIPRM010001480.1:21665-37713 GCA_025469315.1 Stegophylla sp. TES_Ste_2020
TATTTCGTTTAGTGGTGATTGTGTACTAGTGTAGACTGTAGTCTTAATAATAAAAATAATAATATGTACCTAATGTAAAATTGTAAATCAATAAATTTAAGCTCCTATAAATACATGTTATTATTTAATATTTATAGTGTTTATTAATTAGTAAGTCAAAAAAAAAATGTCATTTCGTTTAATCCGGATTTTCGATAATCCGGAGAGAGTTCGGTCCCATCTAGTCCGGATTAGCGGGACTCTACTGTATTTGATAAATCAGCGGCTTGCAATTTTAGAAACGCTATTACAGAACATGTATTTTAGTTTTTTTTTTTACTGGTAACAATTTTTGTTTTAAGTTGATTTTTAATATTAATCAAACTAAAGACCTCTATTCACCAATGAGTCTTCTATCCTAAGAGTCATTTAAATGATATAGTTATTAAGGCTACATTATAATTTGCAGACTATCTATTAAATTTGTGCATTAAACATATCCAATCATAATAATATATAAATAAGTAATTAGATATATAATGAAAAAGTTGTAAATACTTCGCACCATGGGTATCCCCCCTCTTCGAGTGGGATTTGGTGGGGTGGGTTAAATTTTTAAAGAAATGATAAATCATCACTTAAATAAAACGAATCTAAAAATAGCTTCAGTTTAATAAAAAATTTTACTTCAAATTAAAATAATAAAAAAAATTGTATTTTCTTCAGCCAGTTTTATATTTCTCTATTAACTGGAAGCAGGAAAACAAATTAATGAAAAAAAGGTCTCAATTTTTTTTTTTTTTTTTGCAAAATAAAAATTTTGAACTAAAAAAAGATAATTTTTAGAAGTTTTTTGGTAGTTTTTCCAAATTTTGAGAAAACTTTCAGAACTTTCTATAACCTCTCAAAAAATACCATCTTGAGACGAATGTTGATTCAAAAAGTTGCTGATCGAAACTGTTGGACAAGTATTTCCATACTACAAAGTGTTCTCAGAAAAGAAAATGAAACATCATTGTAAGAACACTAGCTGCTTCGCTCCACTCAGAATCTAAAATATATTTAGCCTTTTGAGAAATGTTTGTTTTAATTTTATATTTCAGTTGAAGAATTCAACATTCTTTCAAGTACTTTTGAATAATCGACTATGTTTCATTCTTAATTTTTCAATAAGTATATTATAAGTCAATTTTCATAGAATCGGATAAAATAAATAAATTTAGTAAATAATTTTGTATGAATAAAGATTTTTTATAAATTAAACATTAGTCAATAAACATAATAAATTTAAAGAATGAAAGCCAAACAAGTTCACGATAGTTACCATAAAAATATGCAAAGAAAATAAAGGATACTTATTTACTAACTTAAACTAACTACTCAAAACTTATTTAGGTTTGTGAGCCATAGTTTGAAGATCTTTGTAATAGGTTAATAGATTATGATATAGACATAATTTTTTTGTTATTTATGTTTAATTATGGTATAAAAAAAAAAGCTGGACATAATTCACATCATGGATATTGCTCCTCGGGTCAAATACTCTTGGTGAGTGTGTAGAATTTTTAAGAAACAATAAATCATTTCTTCAATAAGACAATTTTGATCGAAGGAAATTAATAATATAAGGAACAATAATATTCATCATTTTCAATACACTCGCCAAGAGTATCTGACCTGAAGAGCGAAGTATGTCCGGCTTTCATGTCATACTTTTCTTTTTCTTTTCTTTTTCGTAATAAATAAAGAAAAGAAAAAAAAATGTTCAAAATATTTCTCATATTATTGTCTATCTGTTTAAATTTTCATTAAGTTTAGAAAAAAAAAAAGTTGGTTTCCGAATAGTTTTTGGGTCATTTTTCCACCAAAAATTCAAAAAATGGCCTCTCTTAAGTACCAACATGAGATAAATCCAATTTCTAAAAGTTACTGATTGACACTTTTGGACAATATTTCTATACAAAAGTGTTTACGGAAAAAATAAAAATAAACATCATTGTAAAAACACTAGCTAGTTTCTTCACTTTGTTCAGAATCTAAAAAAATCCTGAAGTATTTAAATTAATAGTTTATAATTAATAATTATAATAATTGTCATAGAAAATGTTCAAACACACAAAGAAAACAGATGCATCAAAAAAAGGACAGCAAAAGAAAATTGTAACTGAATTAAGTGCTTTTAAAACATGGATAAATTCAGTGAAACGTAAGGCACTTTAAAGTAATTCTCATAAAGATAAATCTAATATTGTATACTTTTAATTTTTTTACAGGAAATTCACGAAAAGTTAAACGAGGAACTATCATGATAAATGAAAATAAATATACTCAAATAACTCACGAGGAATATTATCGTTTTCAGAATTATTTTAGTATTAAAGTTGCAAATAACTTACAACACGATCATGAAACACAATGTTACACTTTCCGTTTCATGGTGTATTTGCTTGATACCAAAAATCTTATAGCTTTACAGCAATATCAAATTAGAATTGACAAACACGAGGAGAAATCAAAAAGGACAACTAATCTAATTTATGTTTTTAGAAATGACGAAAATATTTATCTTGCTGCAGATACTGATATACAGATTTATATACGATGGGTTCAAAGTATACTCTTTATAAAATCAAATGAGTTTTGCAATGTTCAGATGATATATCCAGGATACTCACAGAAATCATTTATAAATATGCTTTTCCAGTTCATTAATCTAACAGATGGCATGTTGGTAAAAAATAGAGTTGAATTTAGAAAACTAGATTTGCTTCTTGCGGGAATGAAAAATATTTGGTTGAATGACTTAATAATTAATTATTATCTTAAATTGATAGAAAAAAAGTTTGATTCAGTTTTTGCGTTTGAATCATTTTTTTGGTTTAAATTGCAAATTGCTGGATATGATTCAATGGCGAGAAGACATATATCAAAAGTTGATTTTTTTTCATACCAAAAAATATTATTCCCAATTAACTATAAAAATCACTGGATGCTCGTGGTAGCAAATTTATATTTGAAACGGTTAGAATATTATGACAGCATTGAAGGAAGCATTGTCCTATACTATCAACAAATTATGAAAGAAGGCTTGCATCTTATAGCAAATGTTTATCGACAACTGTGTCCAAATAATGATGTCTCAAAATATATGAAAGGCTGGAGTACAATAAATGGAAAAAGTCCCTATCAAAGTAACACTGATGATTGTGGCGTATTTGTTTGTACAAACGCTAAATTAGTGTCAAAAAATCAACCACTCAACTACTCATTTAAACACATAAATATCCTAAGACAAAAAATTTTGCAAGAAATTCTGGATGGAGCATTGAAAAGTGAATCTGTAAGTTTAGAATAAGTTTTTTGTTACACTTTTATACATATATATGTAAATATTAAGCTCTAAACCATTGCCCACATTATTTAATACCCTAATGTAACATGTAATAACATTGTTTTACCTTAATTTTTATAAATTAAGATTTACTGAACTTTTTTTTTGTGATATTAAGATAAAATCATTTTTAATTTATAGATTTTCATAAAAAAAAAAATGGTAGTATTCTTTGATATCTAAAAACATATAATTCAAATCAAAAAAGGGAAGACTTGCATGTGTCTTCCCATATATATATATTTTATTTTTTGCATGAGATCTTCACCCCACATAATATAATTTCACTTTTCTTGAACATCATTTTTACCTATTCTAAATCAGAAGTATTTTTATTGATCATTTAAATTTTTTTGATGAGTTACATCACATAACTCATATTAAATTTCAATTTAATTTTTTGTACATAATCAGAAATAAAATGAAATAAATAAAAGAAATAAAATTTTGAGATAAAATCGACTAACATAAAAGTTAAGAAATATCTCCTTACTTGTATGTTATATTTATGCCTATAACATTTTAAAATTAGTATATAAAAAAAATGTATCTTTTTATGTTATGCATTTATATTATTATTATTATATGCATATAATATGTAATATGCATAATACGAGTACATGTAAAAGTAAACTTTTCACTGTCTGATAATTTGATTAGTTATAGTAGTAGATTTAATTTCTGTACCAGTCCATTGAATTTAGATATATTTCTATGTGACATGAATTAAACCTAAGTACAAAACTTTTGTAATGGTTTAGTTTTTTAGATTTTGATTGTAAATATTTTTTCATTTATTTAGACGTGTATTAATGAACTACCTAAGTGTAATTCTCTTTTACAAAAACTTATAATATTAGTATTATTCTGTCAAAAATTTAATTTAATATGTAAACTTTATAACAATGTAATTTAATCAGTTTTTTTCAAATAAAATACAGCGAGTAGCTCATATAATTGTGTATAAAATGTCAGAAAATTTTTGCTCTAAATAGTAACCTCGAATTTTGATCTCTTCATTATGTAAATAATAAATTATAATAACTGATATTTGACTATTTAAGTTAATATAAATTGCTCTTTCATACAAATTAAGAGAAACACGATTTTATTTGGAGAGCATTGTTGAATCATTAAAAAATTTAAATATGATCTGAATCTTAATATTATAATTTTATCATAATATCAACTGTTGAAATTGTAATATATTATTTCATATATCATGGCAAGCATAGGGGGGAAGGTAGAGAACCTTTGCATGCATTTCTTAAATTACCTGTCGTCGGGTTAAAGAAATCATTTGCTACGTTGGTTATCAAACCTCTCTCATTTCTTCACTCATCCCCCATATTCTTTCTCTAGTAGTTCTTGAGAACATAAAAAAGGAGTCACACTAGATTTTCAAACTCATTTGAATCATAACTACAATTCTGTTTGGTGTTTGTTTTATAAATAATAAATACTTATAATGAGAATCACTGAGAGTGATAAAAAATAATTTTAAGAAAACGGTAAAAACATTTGTAAATGTATATATAATTGATTTAAAGTGTTAAATATAATAGCTTATTTCTGGAGCCACAAGAACATAAAGTGTCATAAAAATTTGACGGATTAATTTTGAATTGAATGTATTCAAACATAGATACATATGAGAAATTTGATATTTTGGTACCTGTAAACTAAATTATGATATCTCTTTGATTCGGTTTATTTTTTCCCCCTTAGATAATTCAATTAAATAAAATTTTCATTTTGATCCCCTGAATTTTAAATTATCAAGAGTACTCTATATTATATAAATATACCTATACATATTATGGTAACATAATCTCACTTTTGCAATAGGTATATTCATTTAAAATGTGCATATTATATTTCATTTCTGTTCTCAATTGAAGTAATTTGCATATAACTATATAATACAGTTCAAATTATAAATTAATTTAATAAAATAAAATGTAAAAGCACAGAATAATTATTATTATATCAAATTTAATTGTAAGTAATTTATTGACACAAAATGTTTTAGATTCTGACTGGAGTTTAGAAGCTAGTGTTTCTACAATGATGTTTATTTATGCAATTATTTTTTTATGTATATCACGTAGGTACACATTTTAGTATAGAAATACTTGTCCAAAAGTTTCGACCAGCAACATTTTGAATCAAAATTTTCTTATAAATAGTATTTTTGGTAGATCAATATGTCATTGTTCAAAACTCTCGATAGATTTTCCAAAATTTGGGAAAAACTACCCAAAATTTGACTAAATTCTTACAAAACTATTTTTTAATCCAAACTTTATAAAAATTTAATTGTAGGCAGACAATATGAAATGCACTTTGGCAAAAAAAAATTTTATTAAGTGAAATTTTTAATTTTTTTTTTATTATATTTCTTGTTATCTTATTCTCAATTAATGAGATATAAAACAAAATGGCTGAGTTAAAAACACGTTGTCATGATATTAAACTTTAAAGTTTTTAGGTAATTGTATCACATAAACTGAAGCTCCACTCAGAATTGTTTTATAGAAGAAATAATTTAATGTTTCTTTAAAATTTAACACGCCCACTAAGTCCCTAAGTTGACTAAGAGTGAAGAATACCCAGGGTGAAAAGTACCTATGTCCTGCATTTTCAAAATTGAAGTTAGAATCAATAAAAATAACTTACTTGCATTTGAAAGATTCATGTAAGTCCTTGAATCACAGAAGAAAAAATATGGTTAATCTAGGTACTTGAGTTACACACCCAAACATATCGATATTGAAAAACCATAAGTTTAGCTACCTATATACAAAAAAAAAATATATATATATAGTATAAAACACGAAATTGAGAATTTCTCAGGTGTATCGCAATATTGAATGTCATGGAATTAAACTTTTGTAGATTTCTTATGTATGTAAACAGCTTCAAAAATATTTAGTACTTACTTATTAGGTACTTAAAATCGCCATACACCATAGTTCCACCACGTCATCATAGTTCCATCACTTAAATAATTAAATTAAATTAATTAAATTTTAATTAATTAAATTAAATACGTATAATGAGAATCACTGAGAGTGATAAAAAATAATTTTAAGAAAACGGTAAAAACATTTGTAAATGTATATATTATTGATTTAAAGTGTTAAATATAATAGCTTATTTCTGGAGCCACAAGAACATAAAGTGTCATAAAAATTTGACGGATTAATTTTGAATTGAATGTATTCAAACATAGATACATATGAGAAATTTGATATTTTGGTACCTGTAAACTAAATTATGATATCTCTTTGATTCGGTTTATTTTTTCCCCCTTAGATAATTCAATTAAATAAAATTTTCATTTTGATCCCCTGAATTTTAAATTATCAAGAGTACTCTATATTATATAAATATACCTATACATATTATGGTAACATAATCTCACTTTTGCAATAGGTATATTCATTTAAAATGTGCATATTATATTTCATTTCTGTTCTCAATTGAAGTAATTTGCATATAACTATATAATACAGTTCAAATTATAAATTAATTTAATAAAATAAAATGTAAAAGCACAGAATAATTATTATTATATCAAATTTAATTGTAAGTAATTTATTGACACAAAATGTTTTAGATTCTGACTGGAGTTTAGAAGCTAGTGTTTCTACAATGATGTTTATTTATGCAATTATTTTTTTATGTATATCACGTAGGTACACATTTTAGTATAGAAATACTTGTCCAAAAGTTTCGACCAGCAACATTTTGAATCAAAATTTTCTTATAAATAGTATTTTTGGTAGATCAATATGTCATTGTTCAAAACTCTCGATAGATTTTCCAAAATTTGGGAAAAACTACCCAAAATTTGACTAAATTCTTACAAAACTATTTTTTAATCCAAACTTTATAAAAATTTAATTGTAGGCAGACAATATGAAATGCACTTTGGCAAAAAAAAATTTTATTAAGTGAAATTTTTAATTTTTTTTTTATTATATTTCTTGTTATCTTATTCTCAATTAATGAGATATAAAACAAAATGGCTGAGTTAAAAACACGTTGTCATGATATTAAACTTTAAAGTTTTTAGGTAATTGTATCACATAAACTGAAGCTCCACTCAGAATTGTTTTATAGAAGAAATAATTTAATGTTTCTTTAAAATTTAACACGCCCACTAAGTCCCTAAGTTGACTAAGAGTGAAGAATACCCAGGGTGAAAAGTACCTATGTCCTGCATTTTCAAAATTGAAGTTAGAATCAATAAAAATAACTTACTTGCATTTGAAAGATTCATGTAAGTCCTTGAATCACAGAAGAAAAAATATGGTTAATCTAGGTACTTGAGTTACACACCCAAACATATCGATATTGAAAAACCATAAGTTTAGCTACCTATATACAAAAAAAAAATATATATATATAGTATAAAACACGAAATTGAGAATTTCTCAGGTGTATCGCAATATTGAATGTCATGGAATTAAACTTTTGTAGATTTCTTATGTATGTAAACAGCTTCAAAAATATTTAGTACTTACTTATTAGGTACTTAAAATCGCCATACACCATAGTTCCACCACGTCATCATAGTTCCATCACTTAAATAATTAAATATTAAGATTAACATGCATTTTCATGATGAATAAATAACTCAAGGTTACCAACTTTTCAGCTATGTAATGTATGATAAATAATGAAAATAGGAAGCTGTGGTAGTAACTATCATGATAATTACAGATCCTTCTCTATGACTTGACAAAATGAATAGATATTAACTATTAGGTATGGTTATGGTTAATTGTATTTACCATAAATATTTTATTTGCCATTCCTCGCCATATCCATTGTGTAGGTCCCACTTCTGAATGGCCTTGACACCACTATATAATGATTATGGATGCAACTCTCAAGTAGTGGGGTTGTGCACTCCAAACCATCATACCAATTTTAAGATCATACATAACTATTTTGTCATGTTCTATGGCTGATTGATAGAAAAAGTAATAAAATAATGACTAAAAGAAATTGACAAGAAATAAATTAATAATCTAGTAAAACAAATATTGTACAGCAAATATTATATTACCAACTTACTCAAATGAATTTGTTCAAACCATAATGTAAGCATAGACCTTATACTAATAGATGGAACATGCCTGGATAGCGGGATGGAGTGGTACATCCGAGAGAAATAGTGTGTCAGTGATGCCGATTTAAATAAATAAATGTGTGGTTTATTACCTTATTTATTGTATTGGAATAATGCAATTATTATGCCATTATGATGTCAATATAGATGAAAGATAACATCAATTATTGTAATTTTTACCGCATTGCGTTCATTATACAATATTATTGATATATATTAATATCGTTACTAGTGCGCATGTGCGCTGTGCTTCGGCGCTTTGTGGGACGCCCTCTGGTCATGGACACGTTGAATTGATGTTTGTTCCGTCTATTTGTATAAGGTCTATGAATGTAAGGCATTGCTGATGTAGATTATACCCTTCATGATTATAATTTTTTATGTCACGGTTGGTAATTCTGCAAGCTTTTGACTAATAGACATGATGTCTAGAGCCTGCAATGCTTTTGAATGAGGAGGGTTGAGGGCACTTGACCGTAAATAATAAGAGCATAGGACGAAAAAATTGTCATGACGAATCTGTTGCCAACTTCGGATTATGAAAAATATAAAGCTAAAGTTTTTTTTATTCCCTTCGTATGTAAACTGTTTCACTATATGATAAAAGTTATATTATGATTTATGATAATAATTATATTTGTTTTTGTTTGTTTTAGAATATATTTATGTATTTATGTGAAATATATGTCAAATGTAGCTATTAAATACGTCATGAATTCATGATGAATATGATTTTAAAAGGATAAATATTATTTTATTACATTACTAATAACTATACTTTATTAAATATTAATACACTGTGTTTAGTGTATAATTTAGTATTATATATATATATATAAAGATTATATTATATTATATTAAAATAAGCAGCTAATTGTGTTAGGTTTCTTTGTATATTTGTACTATCCTGTATTTTATAATACATTATTTCATGGTAACTCGAATAGCCAAAAAATCCTTAGTAACCAACATTTAACACCTTGATATACGCATCCTTTGCTTAGCTAAGGTATATAATATTTCATTTGCTACAATTACCACTTAAAACTATATTTGATATTGGAATAATATATAGATTCTATAGTAATATAACTTTTATCAAAACTTGTTATTTAATAATATCAATAAAATGTATGGTAATTTTGTTGACAATGGTTGGCATTACATTTTCAAATTTAAATTTTTATCACTTTTCGAATTCTTTATCATTTTCGGTCAAGTGCCGTTCACTCGAATGAGGGTACCTTGCAAATACTCAATTTGATGTTTTATATATTTGTAGTGGGAATGGAGCAGTTTTTATAAGTGATAAGGAGAAAAATTTTCTAAAATGTAAAGTATTACCAATCTACTAAAATAAATATTGTACAGCAGTTTTTTTGCTATCATCAATTATTATAAGAAAAATTCATACCATAACAAATAAGATATGTATGTCAATAACTCGTGATACGCACACCACGGCAACCAAATTGTGATGCAATCTTTTCAGCTTTCGTCAACTTTCGTATATATAGCAATGCATTTTTCGTCCAATGAAAAGAGCTGTAAAGCAAACGTCACAAATTATAGATGGGGTGAAAGAAAATACGCAGACATGATAAAAATGGGACTTTTGCTGACATACCTATCTAATTGTTGTGGTTCATACTATATTTCAAGGCATCGCTGAAGTACACCTTTTAAGATAAATAAAATTTTTGTAATCACATTTTCCAATGATAAGGTAATATTTTGATCCGTTTTTAGATAATTTGACTGGTTAATAAATTTACCAAAAATATCGGGGAAAATTTGATCTGTTTCAAAAAAATAAAAACGGACCAAATTTCCCACTTGAACATTTTGATCCATTTTTCGGATTTTTTGTTTCCTTTATAATTTTTTTCGGATTGGACAAATTATCCCATTTAGACTTATTGATCCGGTTTTGGGATTTTTTGACCAGCTTAAGGACAATTTGTTCAGCTTTAAATAAATTACATTTAAATATCAAAATTTAAAAAGCTGGATGCATTTTACACTTTATCCAAAAATGTTTTCATATTCTCAGTTTTTCTGCCTATTTACAATTTCTGGGTAAGGAAATTTAAAATTAAAAAAATATATGTAAACTAAAGCTCCGTTCAGACTATTTTTATTCAAGAAAAAATTTATTTTTAAATTTAACAAACGTACCAAGTTTAAATTTAGATTCGGAAAATGCCATTAGTGGAAAAAAATGTTCGACTTTAAATTTTTATATTTGAATTTAATTTGTTTAAAGCTGAACAAATTATCCATAAACAGATAGAAAAATCTCAAAAAAACGAATCAAAAATCCATGTAGGATGATCCAGTACTAAAAAAATTATAATGTATAAATAATGGATCAAAAACTTCCCAAAACGGATCAAAATGTCTAAGAGTTAATTAAATTCGTTTTTAAGACAATTTGATCCGGTCCGAAAAAAAATATGAACTGATCTGTACCAGATCAAAAAGTCCAAGTGGGATAATTCGATCTGATTTAGATTATTTTGATTTACTTGTATTTTTTTTTAATCTGATTAAATAATCCCTGGATTAAAGTACCCCAATCCTTTTCCCACTTAGTTTGAATGGGACTTATCATTTACATTTACAGCAGCAACACTATCAAATAGGTCACAAATAGTATAACTTTAAGATAGAACATTATAACAATATAATGAAATACCTAATCATTATTAATTATTAAAACTAATTTGCAAAATTTAAAATTGTATACTTCAAATATTAAATTAATTCAATAAATTAACTGATTTACACTGCAAGTTGAATGAGGAGTGCTCGGTAAAATAAGCTTGAAGGATGTGATCTGATTGGAAAAAAAAATAAGCTGATCAAAATATCTTTAATTTGATCAAATTATTTCAGTTGAACTTTTTGATCCATTGTAAGGATTTTTCGGTCCAATTAAAAATTTTTTTCGGATTGAATCAAATTGTCCCACACATTCTGATCCATTTTCAGGATTTTTCGATCTGCTTATGGATAATTTATTCAGCTCTAAATAAATTATGTTTAAATATTAAAATTTAAAAAGCCAGACATATTTCGCACCATGAGCATTCTTCAAGTTGGACTTAGTGAGCGTGTTAAATAATAAAAAAAATGATAAATCATTTCTTAAATAAAAAGGTTCTTAGCGGAGCTTCAGCTTATTATTTAATTTTAAATTTTCTTACTCAAAAATTGTTAACTGGAAATGGGGAAAACTTTTGGATATGATAAAAAAGTGTGACTGGTTTTTTAAATTAATTTAAAGCTGAACAAATTATCCGTAAGTGAATCAAAATATCCTCAAAATGTCCAAGTGAGATAATTTGATTCAATGTTGGAATATTTTGATCAGGTCTGAAAAAATTATATACGGACCAAAAAGTTTAAGTGGGATAATTTCATCTGTTTTCAGATATTTAGATCCATTTTTGGATAATTTAATTTGTTTATATTTTTTTCTAACCGGATCTGGTTGTCTTCTATATTTGTGTTAAAATCTATTAATTGGACCAAATTATCCAAAAACGGATTAAAATGTCTCAAAACAGATCAAAAAAATCTCACTGGCCAGAAATATCACCATACTGAATGAAACACAACTAAATGTGGTTAAATGTAGTTATTATTTTATAATTTACATAACATAACTAGTAATAAAAATAATCAAAACATTAAAAAATTTATGCTGCTGAAGAATATACTTTTGAATTTAGTTATTAATTTCTACAATTTTATTATGTTGTAATTTTTTGAAGAAAGTATAACTTTTTTTTAATTTATGTGTTTTTAATTATCTCATTCTTGGAAAATATCTTTATTCTGTTATCTTCCAGTAACATTTTTTTTTGTGCCATTTTTCAACATTTAAATCCCCAAATTATTGAAATAATTAAACAAAACATATCGTGATAGGTAATGTATACATAGGTACATACATAACTCAAAGATAAGATTCTTATGATTTTTTCTAAATTATATTTATTTTATTATTTGTTCCAAACAGTTTTATCAAATTTTTTCTTTTAATGTTTTTTTATTATTTGAGAATCAAAGGCTAAATTTCAGTCTTAGATTTTTCATCTGAAGGTAAATACAAAATTAAATGATACTATACCTACTCTATTATTGATCATACTAAAATATATTGTAGTACCTTATGATTTTTACTTCATAAATTGAACTTTGTACTCAATATTACTGGTTAATAAATAAACAAAACTAAATAATTGTATTAGACATTTATTTTTATAAATACTAGTACTTGGGGATGACTCATAAACAAATTTTAGGAGTTAAACTTAGTTACATTCAATTTATTTAAATTTATCAAACTCGCCTTCACCATTTGACTAACACAGTAGGTAATATGATGAATGTTGACATTTCATTTATAATTAATCACTCAATTATATTCCATGAAATAATTGTTTTGATATTAAAATGTATTATTTATCTATCACAATTAAAAAAGAATGTAAACATAAAAAAATATTTGGTGATTTGTAGTCAGAATATGACTAAGTGTGACTGAGTAAGTCAAAATTTAAATTTAAGTATAGTTTATTTTTTACAAAATTTTGACTTAAACCACTCAAAATAAGTTTTAAATAATAAACATAATTTTTAGTATGTGATGTTTTTTTATTAAATTCATTTCATTATAATTAAAATAATAATAGTAGTTAGTAATGGTAATTATGTTAAAGAAAAAAAATGTATTAAATGAATATATGTTTTGAATTGTTCAAAATTTTCTCCATTATACTCTAAACACACAGATAATAATAAAATCAAAAGCCATTCGAATGGATATCTAGAAAAGGTAAAAGTTTGTGCTTAGATAAATTGCATTATGAAAATAATTTAAATATCTTATGAGTGAATTTTTATTTCATTCTTCAATTAGTAACATACCGGAGAAAACTGAACAATTTATCAGATGAAAATATTTAACTTTTTTTATATTTTCTACTAACTACTATTACAATTATTATCTTTTAATTATTTTAATTATAATGAAATTAACATAATACAATAATATCTACAGTACTAAAAGTTATGTATAAACTCAAATTTTGACATCTAACTTGGTCAATTTTGAAAATAGAAAATATATTTTTTTTCACAATAATCATTTAAAGATAATCAATCTATCCAATTTTGTAGAAAAATATTAAGGTTACCATTTAAAAAAATGGAAGTTACATTGTGCATAGGTACACTAATAGCATTGAAAATTTAAAAAGTAAAATATAGACAAGAAAGCCAGACATACTCCGCACCACAGATATTCTTCGCTCCTCGGGTCAAATACTCTTAGTGAGTGTGTAAAATTTTAAAGAAACGAAAATAATTTCTTCAATAAGACGATTCTGAATGAAAGTAGTTAATATAAATAATAATAATTGTCGTAATTTTCAACACACACACCAAGAGTATCTGACCCAAAGAGCTGAGAATATGCCTGGTATGGGAAGTATGTCCGGCTTTCTTTTCTATACTTTACTTTACTTTTTTTTTATCTGATAAATAAAGAAATGGAAAAAAATTAATGAAAAAAATGTCATTTTTTTTTCACATTTTCAAAATTTTCTAGCACAAAAATGTTCCTCATATTATTGTCTATCTATGTTTAAATTTTCATTAAGTTTTGATCAAAAAATGATGGTTTCCGAGATTTTTTGTTAAATTTTGGGTAATTTAAAAAAAAAAAAAATTGAAAACTTGAGAAATTTAAAAAATGACTTCTCTAAATTACCAACTAGAGACAAATCCAGTTTCAAAAAGTTGCTAATCGAGACTTTTGGACAAGTTGATCTACACAAAAAAGTATATACAGAAAAAAAATATTAATAAACATAATTTTAAAAACACTATGTTCACTTCGCTCAGAATCTAAAATCTTCATATGTGTATTTCTGTACCCCATATGCTCAACGAAAAGTCAATTTCAATACGTCATCCAGCTGAGATATTTAGTGGTACTGAGAATGTGATCACACTGTATGATGTATCAATACATTAAAAATAAAAATACTTATGAATTTCATTTACAAATATTATTAGCTGATGTTTTTTTAATATTAATGAATGATTAATGTACATTATGTGTACTTATTGGTATTAGATTGTATATATTTATAAATTCATCAATAACTTTAAATATTAAATAATAATCATAATTATTAATAATAAACCAACAGAAAATTATGTGCAATAAAATATGATTTAAGTGGAGGAGGATAGAGTTCTTTTTTTAATTATGGTAAGATTATGTGTCTTCTTTAATGTAATTCTCCAAAATCCAGGGGATGTTTAAAGACGTTTTCATAGCAACATAGCTGATAGTAGATTATAAATTTAATTTTCTACATTACTAATACCAAAAAGTTAAGCAATTTTTTTGTCAAATTAAGGAACTGAAAAACTGACTATATAATAAACCAGTAATTCTCAACTTAGGGATGTGTGATTAATTATTAATAAAATATATATTTAAATATTTACTTATTTAATTTTTAAATTTTTACTAATTGGTCCAATATGTATAACTAGAGGGGGAGCACACATATTTTATAAATTGTATGTGTAATGTAGGGTGTGATGTGACTTTTTGAAAATTCCCTAGTGGGAGTGTATGGACCAGTGGCGCCGAAGTCAATCTGAACTGGTCTTGTAAAATATTTTTTTCACCACCCACCCACCCACCCACCAAATAAACGATTCCCAAGCATTAATGAAACATCCAGAAAAAAAAAAATGAACAGTTTTACATTTTTTAATTTCCCAAACTTAATTCGCTACAGAGCCATTTATATATTAGGGAGTCAAATTTTTTAATTTAACTTTCTTCAATTTATTTTGATTTATATGTATACTTAATTTTTCTCAATACTTAATACAATAAAGCCATTTAATATTTTAAAGTTAAAAATACATGTAAAACTGTTAACATAAGAACTCGTATATATATATTCTAAAGTAACAATATTTATTAAGTAACTTCAAGGGTAAAAAATTAAATATATTTTCACCACAGTTATGCATTGTTATGTAGGTATATAAAATAAATCATCTCAATAATTATAAAATAATATAATGTATTTTATGAGCAGACATTTATTACACAAATAATTAGTATAGACACTAAATAGTATCAAATGTTCACAAAAACATTTAAAAATAAAAAATAGTACATACTTTGTAATTCATAATTTGTAAGTTATTATATGTTTAGAAAATTAATTCTTTGGTGAGGTATGGACTTTTTGAGGCAAGAATTTGTATTACATTTTCTTTATCTATACATAAATCTTGTTCACAACTTATTTTCATTAAATTGCCAAGTCGATCTTCTGACATAGTTGTCCTGAGCCTTGTTTTTATAAGCTTAAGTTTAGAGAATGTCCGTTCGGCACTACAACTTGATACAGGCAATGTGACACAAATTTTTATTATTACATACAAATTCGGAAATGTAGATTTAAGATTGGCTAAACAAAATAATTTTA
>JAIPRM010001481.1:0-37706 GCA_025469315.1 Stegophylla sp. TES_Ste_2020
AAAGTTATTGATCGAAACTTTTGGACAAGTATTTCTATACGAAAAGTTGTACACAGAAAAAAAAAATAAAAAAAAATAAACATCATTGTAAAAATACTAGCTTCTTCACTTCATTCAGAATCTAAAATGTATGTAGAAAAAACAAAAAATAATAAACATCAATATTGGACATTTCGATCCAATCAAAATCTAAAGTGAACCCAAGTATTAATGTTTATGTATAAAATTGAAATTTTTTCTAGAACAAATATTGATTTATTAGGTATTAATTTTGTATATTGTCTCTTATGATAATCTATAAAATGCTAAATACCCGATATCTGTTTCCCCTAATAGAGTCTGTTCAAAAGTAATTAAATATTTATTATTATAAAGTGGTTTGTCCAAGGTTCTTTCTTATGTTAACCGCCGGTATATCTTGTCCGAAGAGTGAAAATAGAATATTTTGGTATCAAATCTGAACTTTAAACGAATTTAAATCTATAACCTGTTGAATAATATCGATACATTTTGAGTTGAATAACGACAATGTCATATGCATAATATTATGGTAATAATGACATTTCTAACTCAATTTAAGATTAATACAGTTTATATACAGTCAAACGTTGAATCGTGATCGTCACCAATTTGAGTAGATAATAATAGTTAATATAATGATCTTTGTGAATTTGTGTAAAGTTTAGACGTCAGGTAACATTTTCTAAAGTCACTTGAAAATAGAAAAATAATAAGATAACTTTTATTTCGATAAATAAATAATATATTGCAATATTTTTTTGCGTCAAACCTTGTATATCTGGTAAACGGACACTTTGTACGGTCTATTGTTTAAAATAACATATGATATAAAAGTTAAAGTTATATAATATATGAATAATATAAGTTACATAATAGATAATGATTACAATGCTTACTAATTAATTTTTAAACTTAAATTAATAATTTTTACATATTAAATACAAGTTTACCAATACAATATTTTATACATGCTTAATTATTTAGGTATGGAAAAAGTCCAAACCGGATTCATTTCCCAACTTCAAGATTCTCTCTATTGGATTATTTTGACCATAATATTATTTTGTTCCTTCGGTTTTAATATGAAAAGAACGGCATGTTCTGGAGTTATATTGGGTTACATGAAACGGAATACGTTCTAGTAATTTATTATTGAGAGCAAGTAATATTGCGTACAAGTAATTTACGTGCTTACTATAATATGTCTATGTACATTAAATACGATTCCTGTTACGAATTAAACTAATCCAGTTGGTTCTTTTAGGATACGAACTTGTATTGGTAAAATTTAAAATTTAAATTAATTTTTTTTTCAAAAGAAAATTGCACGAACAAAAACAAATATCAATAATAACGAACACTCTTAAATTCAATTTATTTTACAAATGTAGTTTTTAGTTTTTCATTTGGATTTTAAATCAAACATTTTAGACTCTATGACTCAGTATTTATCAATTAAATTAATGCATTACATTTATTTATACTTACATATATAACCGTGGAAAATTAAAGCTGTATTCTTTAAAATTTAAAATTTTACCAATACAGTTCATATCCTAAGAGAGCCGATTAGATTAGTTTAATTCAAAAACAGAAATCGTATTTAATGTATATAATATGTACATAATATTATATTAATATACAAATAATAGTAATAAAGACAAAAAAGTGTTCGCATTCTGAAATTTGCTTTTTTACAAAGTGTCCGCGTTATGCATTTTTGACGTTTGACCGTACAAAGTGACCTACAACCACCTGTTGTATACCTTTATAAATCCAATTAAAAAAAAAAAAAAAAAAAAATTAATTACTCTTTGATAATTATTTTATTACATCTTTTTACTTTTGTACGTTTGCTTACAAATGTGATGTTATTTTGGTGCTAGCAATGATGTGTTATATAAAGAGGGAGAGAATGATATACTTGATTTCAAATAAGAAAATATCTTTTATAAAAACGATTTCAATCAGATTTTGTTCACCTTTCAAGTGTTTTATTATTGTTTACTCGATAACTTCTAACCTAACCGCATAAATTACTCAACTTTACAGTTCGCGCGTACCAAGGACTGTCGATTAGCCGTGATTCGTGTTTTTGCGACTTGACTATATAAATTGAAATTATTAAACCTCATACGTTTTGAAACAAAATTCTCCCGCACCCGTCAAAAATAATGCATTTAATCGAAAATGCGTGTTGTCAATAATACGTGTTTGATGTGATGTGATTGTAAATAATAATTATTATTAGTAAAATACGGAGTGGACAGTAGTTATCCTTCCGCCTTCGACGAAATTAGTTATAATACCGAACGGTTTGCGTGTCGTGCAAATAATAACAGATCAATGACAGATAATGACACAATATTTAATTATTATTATTATTATTATTATTTTAGATTCTAAAAGAAGTGAAGAAGTTATAGTGTTTTTAAAATTATATATGTATATATTGAAATACTTGTCTAAAAGTAACTTTTTGGAACCGGATTTGCCTCTGGTTAGTACTGTAATGAAGTCATTTTTTGAATTTCTCAAGTCTTCGATTCTTTTTTGAAAAACTACCCAGAATTTGACAAAAAAAGATTCGGAAACTATCATTTTTTGATTCAAACTTTATGGAAATTTAAACATAGATAAACAATAATATGAAAAAAAAAATTTTGAAAATATGAAAAAAATGTTTGGATATTTTTCCAATACATTTTTTTTATTATTTTGTTTCCTTTTCTTTATTTATTGAATAGAAAAAAAGTGAAGTAAAGTAAAGTATAGACAAGAAAGCCGGACATATGTACTTCGCACCACAAATATTCTTCGCTCTTCGCGTCTGATACTAGTGATGGGTGTGTTGAAAAAAATTATTTATTGTTCTTTATATTATTAACTTTCTTTGTTCAGAATCGTCTTGTTGAAGAAATGATTTATCGTTCCTTTAAATTTCAACACACCCATAAATTCCTACCATGGAGTGATGAATACCGGTGGTGTGAAGTATGTCCACCTTCTACATTTACTTGTTTTTGACAATTAAACAATTAATTTTATTTTTAATAATAAACGGATACACCAATATATAAGATTTAAGTGTTTGTAAAATATTGTAATTATTTTAATAGATTTTAGTAAACGTATTATTGAATAATTTTCACGTTAACTTATTTTATCAGAATAAAAGAAATTACGGAACAAATCACACCTATCTTCATAATTATTATGAAAATAGAACGTGTCGAGTGGTTTTGATTGGTTATTCAAATAGTTCAAAGTATTCTTTTGTATTGCAATTAATTCAAAATGATTTCTATATAACATCAATTTCTATAGTTTTTTTTAAGAACTTTGGAAAAAAAAAAATATAAAAATTGGAAAACGAAGTTAAAATCTGTTCTTGTAGTACGGTGCATTCAAACGGAAGGTCTTAAAAACGAGTTCGGTAAAGTAGTTTTGTAGATATGATGTTTATGGGAACAATTAAAATGTCATTATAAATTACCATATTTTAAAGACGAACAAATCGTTTCAATGCAATTTTAAAATAGATGTAAAACTACGATTTGTACGCCAATGGCTTAAATATTGTTCGATGAAATCCACAAGCTCTTCAAATAAATTAATCGACTATATGGAATTCCTAAAATAAATAATTATTTAGACGTTTTTTTTGTATTATTTAACAGGCGTTGCCATTGTAGAAGCAGATTGTTGATAAATAACAATGTTTACAATTTTTTCGTGGTCAAAAAAGATAAAACTGTAATGTAATTATTTGAAAAGTGAATAAACCAAATGATAACACAACTAAACTATTGAATAATCATTTTGATAACTCCATATATCATCTATATCATTAGATAAATAAAGATTTCAGTTACTATTTGGAAGAAATGATAACAGCATTCAAATTAACAAATAATAGTTTATTTTAATCAGCTATATTAATTACACGTGATGATTACGATTAGTATTAATTTATCTGGTGTAAGTCGATTGGTGGTATTCAGTTCATCACCGAAGGACTTTATTATGAAATCATAATTTATTTAAAACATTTTTGAAATATAAAACTACACGATTATTATTTTAGACATAAATTACCATACAGTTATTTTGTTGATATTTACAATTTGTTGTTTTTTTGGTGACACGAAATTAAACAAATCGATAATTACACGTATTTCATTGTTTTAGTAAAAAAATTAATGTTACGCTTTCTTTTAAAATATTACAATAACAATATTAATTATTAAAAAAATATTCACTGAAAACAACTGAATAAAAAATTCATAACATTTTGTAGTTAAATTCACGAAAATTAGAGATACACTAATTACGAGTATGAATAATACTGATAATGAAATACTTAAATTAAAACAAAAATGAATATATATTGGATCAATTACTATTCTCCGTAATCGTCCAATATTAAACGAGTAGTATTTCCATTTAAATGGTTGTTTGAAACCGCGGAAGTATCGGGTTTTCTGTTTTGCCATTAGTTCCGCGGTAAATGTCTGGTTCTTGTTTTTCACGTTCATCTATAATAAGTCAGTGTATATATTATCGTATCATTTGTATCGATATAAGCAGCGGCGAAACCATGGGGAAGGAGGGTTTTTTGGGTGTCTGGACACCCCTCCCCCCTCCCCATTAAACTATATATTTATTGAAATTTTATTCAACGAACATTGAAAAAAAAAAAAAAAAGAATCCTTTTAATTTTACACAATAATATTATTATAATCTCTACTAGTTCAGAAATAAAGTTTGATATGTGCTTTGAAAATTCATATTTTTATATTCATCTACAAATGACGTTATGAAAATGTTAACTCACGGAAAAGGCAGTTAGATTTTGCTGCGTGAAATTTCTATTTAACGAATTCTTGTAAAGTGTCAAATTACCATTGATTGTAATTTTATATTTATTTAAATAATTATATGGTAGAAATTTATAGGTGGACTCTTGAAAAATCCTAGTTGCGCCATTGAATATGAGTACACGCGTCAATCAATAAACGCGTAACACTATATCATAATATATATATATATATATTACAAATTATATATTTGAATACAAATTTTTACCTCCAATTATTTTGTTTTTGAGTTGTTGGAACATTTTTCTGGACGGAGCTTCGACGATTAAATTGATCGGTAACGCATAACTCAGGGCAGTCGCCAAGTCAGCGTTGATCCTCCAATACTAATTCAGATAATCAAATTGAAAATTATATTTTATTTTATTTTTGTTTGTATCTTTTCCGTCTCCTCGGTTCAATACGAGCAAAGCAACGTAGACTTACCAACGCCCAAAAATTTCCATAAAAGGGTTGACGAATTTCACCGATGCTTTGTAACTGAACGGCGAGATGCACCAAGTACACGATGTATGATATCCTGGCAATGACGACGAAAAATTTGCATTCGAAGAACTTGCTGATATAACCTGGGGAGAACGATAATTATAATAATTAGAATTAGAATCATTAGTAATTGCAGCTAAAATACTAATCTTGAACTTTTTCTTAGAAGCGAACGCAAAACGTTTATTATACACATGTATTATGCATATTATTAATATTATATAATGTGCGTTTTGGTTTTTTCTTTTTTTGTTTAGTTAATTTAAAATTTATTGGATTTATTCAAAAGTATTTTTAGACATATATTATCAAAAACTCCAGCTTTTATTTCACAATATTGTCATCTAAAATTTATAATTTAAGAAATTAATTTCTAAATTTCATGAATTAATTTTTGGTTATTTCAGCATAATTCCAAAATTACCAAAAATAATTCTACAACGCATGTTATCAAAATGAATCGGGTCACTATTTAGTTGAACGTATGACTTCAAAAGGTTTTAAAACCGACTTCGGTTTGGAGCTTATTATTATTTTTTTTAAACCAAAATGGACGACCAATATAAGTGGATGTTATAGAAAACAAAAAATATTGTAAAAGCAATAACTAAGTATTTCGGGTATTTCTAATCAAAAGAATTTAGATAAGTTTTTTGTCAACGTTCCTTCATAACGATTAGCATTACGTACAACCGATATTTTTTACATTATTCATATTTAACGTTTTAGTTTTTCACTTTATATAATCTGACGATTATTCGTTGACACTTCAACAGGTTTCTCATACTTAATAACCAATCAATATGTCCACACAAAACATATTTAGTAATAATTTTTCATTAGATGATTATGAAATCTTTAAAATCATTATTATTTACTTATTTATCTTTTTTTTTGTATTTTATCCGTGCAAATAAAATACAGCGTACGTATCACGTCGTACATAGAATATTGTTTAAGAAAATATTGATTGAGAAAATTTTAATTTTTAAAATAACTGTGTTATCCACGTCTCTTTTTCGAACGGATACGCGAATATTGTTATACCTAATTCGATTGTCTGTGATATAACTGTCATGTTTAGTTAAACTTACGAAAACAAACGCGAAAAACACAGCGTTAAAAAAAAAAAATAAAAATAAATAATCGCATTATCCTCGAAGAACGCTTCCCCTTCCCCCGGTCGGGATGCCGTTACTACTTTATAAATGAATGAGCCTGCATATTTTTATTTGGAGCGCGTGTTTATTTTCCTCTTCACAATTATTTAAATCAATACTACGAGACTGCTAAATTACAAAAATAAAACACTTCAAGATTTCTATAATTAATTCGTACTCGAGTTGGGCGAGTAGTAAAAATTAACCTTTTTATAAAAAAAAACGATTCGAAATAAAGTGAAACGTGAAAACATTAAAAAATAAAGTAAAGTAGAGAAAAGATAAGTAAAGTATAGACAAAAAAAAGCCAGACATACTTCGCACCACGGGTATTCTTCGCTCTTTGGGTCAGGTGTGACCTCTCGGGTGGGTGTGGTGTTGAAAATGACGACTTTATTATTTTTTATAATATTATTAACTTCTTTCGTACAGAATCGTATTATTAAACATATGATTTATCGTTTCTTCAAAAATTCTACACACACCCGTTATTGCGGTATCTAACCCAAGGAGCGAAGAATACCCGTGGTGAGAAATTTGTCCGGGTTCTTTTCTCTATAATTTATTTTATTTATCGTTGCTTTATTTATTTTTTATTCGGTCTATAAACTTTTCAAGTGTAATTATTACAATGTTTATATTTTTAATCAAAACGATAAGTTTATATAATACATGCATATACTCGACTGACTATATTGATCTCCTTCGCTCACTTCACTCGCGAATAAAAGAGACGCGTACAATTAATTTTATTTCAGATCTAATTCTCCTCTGCTGTTTATTTATAATAACCGATTTAATTAGTCGCAGATATACATGTACTATTCTTATCATTACCGAAATTAGATAGCGAACCGACGACGAGTATATACGACACCGTCAAGGCGTGTACGATTCGTTGAAGCGTGAAATAGAGCAAATGATGCCACGGGTTGTACGTTTGATCCGGTAAATAAAAGTAGCCGGTCACAAAATAACAGGCGCAGTGCAACAACGAGCACACAACGAATCCGACGGTTCTGCTTTTCTGTGTAAGAAACGAAACGGAAATATGTAGGAAGAAATTTTCGATTCGTCAAAACAGTGTTGAATATTGCAAAAACACTTACCGGTGAAAATTTCATTTGGGAATCTTTCATTTTCAAATACGCGTACGCGGCGGCCATACCGATGAGATACGTCGTTATCCTGTGGTGACTCTTTATGTATACTTTTTGGAAATGTTCTGTAGTCCGGAGATTTTTCATAGTGCTAAAAAATATAGAATAGAGAAAATTTGTAAAAATAGAAATAAAACATGCTTTAAATACTTATATATATATATATATATATATATGTGTGTGTGTGTGTGTAACGTACAGTAGGTACATCCTGTTATCCTTTTTGTTTTAGAACAATGCAATAATTTCTCAAGAGTAAGCGAATTCACAAATTTAAATATAACATTAATATTGTTAAAAAGCATTTTAATCAGATTTTTCACAGCATATTTTCTTAATAATTGACTTTTTCGAATATTATACTGTCACTGGACTTGTGTTTCGAAAATATTGTCACGTAGGTATCAATAAATAATATTGGTTGTATTGAACTGAATATTAATGAAATCTTAAATAGAAAATGAAATAAATTATAACATTTTAGGTGTTTATAGTGTTTATAAGAAACATTTATGATAAAAATACGCGATTCAATCATAGAAGCTTAACCCTTTGTCACAATAGAACGATAATATCATATTTGAAAATCTCTCATTCAAACAAATACATCTTATTTTGCGGAAAAATCTACAGGTGTCCGCGTCAACGTCTTCTGCCTTTGTACGCATGCTTATAGCAGATGAAGCTGTGTTTATGCCATTAATATTGATATAATATCTATATCAGTATTGCCAACTTAATCCTTTTTGTGTCCTATTTTATATTGAAATACTTATGAACACCTAAGTGTATATCGAATAAAATCTCAAAAAAATATGAATAATCTCAATTTACACATTATAATGATTGCTGATTGTCGAGCATTAAAACCATATACATAGCTTTAAAACTGTACAGTTTGGTAGCAGTTTCAATTTTCAAATCGATTTATCACAAAAATTGTGTAATGGCAGTTTAGTAAAAAGAATGTTCTTACTGAGATCGCATTAAATTATTTTTGTGACTGATTGAGGAGGCATCAATAATTGTTGTGTACAATTCGCAATTAAATAAATGCATCATATTATACAGTCGAGTAACGCCATAACCTAAACTCGACTTTTTTATATTCTCTTTGAAATAGCTACATTGTAGATAAATCGAATAACATAAATATATCTCGGAGCGATTTTTTATCTCCATTCAATTTCGGAGTTATCATCGCGACTCGACACTCGGGTTACACAAGAGTCTCGACGAAAACGGTTTTTGGAGGAAATGAAAAGTGGCGTACACTCGCTTTGAGGTTAAAATGAATGTGCGTTGATGCGAAATTAATAACAAATCGTTGGAAATCATATTATTATTATTATTATTATTAATATTATCCCGAAGAGACGCTTTCCGAGAACGTACAACGACTGAGTAGACGTATCTACGCGGAAAACTTCACGTGGGACACGATTTTTTGTTTGAAGAACCTACCCAATACTTGGAAATCAATTCGATTAAGTTTATAAAACACAAATATGTTACAAATACTACACAAAATGAACACTTCACAAAATGAACACTTTGTAACGTGTACTTCTTTGCAACGACGGTAGGTAGAAGCGAATTCATATTTTGGTTTTTGTACGCCATACATGAGATTTATTTATGATTGTACGGATTTTAACGAGATTACAGTGATGAGAAAAATAAAAAACCAGCAAAGATATAAGAGTTCAAAATAATAGTAAATGCGCGTGAATACAATAATCACCAGGGTTGGGGTTTTATAGCATTTGCAATATTTCTTATGAGATGCTTAAAAAATAGCAGAGTAAACTAAAACTGTGTTTTATGACACAGAGAACTCAAATAAAAAAAATTTATTTTGCTTTATTTTTGCATATTTTAGTTTTTACTGTTTTTTTTTTGGATTTTTAAAGACTTTTTTTAAGATTTTTACCTAGTTTTGAATTAAAATCAGTTATATATTTTATGAATTTAGATTTTTGTCAACTGAATTATCAAGTAAATCGTATAAATGTATTGATTAAGTAATTAGACCTTTTGGAAAAAAAAATAAAAAAAATAGTGGTTTGTCCAAATTAAAATGTGCTTCAAATCCCTTGGAGGGTGAAGAAAATTGAATTACCTGATGAACTTTTATCTAAAACTATGTAAAAAACTTTGTTGGCAGACAGACCGTCGGAAGTTTAAATTCGAAAATCTGACCAAGCATTTATTAATTCAATACATCACTCAAGGTGAACAATTTAAATAGCTTACTTTTATTTAAAATTTTCTAAACATATTGATTCGGTAATTTTTTTTTTATAGCACTTCAGGATTCCGGTCGGAAGGATTAAATGATTTCAAAACTCAAGTAATTACTTTCGATAATAATTTGTAAGTTATTAATATTAATAAATTTACTTTTTTTTTTTTTGCAAATTTCTAGCGCATATTTATGCAATTTTAAGTGTTATAATATAAAATCCCAACCCTAATAATCACTAAGTGGGGGACTCAAATTCGATATCTACGTATATTGTTTCAAAAGTTCTGTATAAAAACGTTTCGATGAATTTAAAAAAAATAATCGTTCAGTTGAAAATTTTTTTTTTTTTTTTTTTTCAATAACACGTCGGGGAAACCAGTTCGCGCGAAAATCCGCTGAAATCACAAAACGGACGTGACCTGCAGTCACTTTTTTTTTTTTTTTTTTTAAATACTGATAGTGCTAGTCATTAAACCGTAGCAATAAACCCATCGTCAGCGTTTTATAAATTATCTACAAAAAATCAAATAACAGGTTTACACGTACAGTTATTGCATTTTTTAACGAAAACGTCAAGAATCGAGATACTAGGTATGTGGAAAATTGGTACTTACGACGGAATGCGCGAAATCGAATACTTAATACATATTTAATTAACATCAAAAAACGAAATATGTGTTTTGACTTTGAGCCCGAGAAACTTATGACTAGGGCTGGGATTTCAATACAAAATGCATATTTTTTTTTTTTGGGTGATCTCGGGAAATGTTTTCCAGCTACAAAATTTGTTTCATGTGACAGACACCGCAAAACTAAAACTTTTATTTTGCATATTTCGATATTTTTTTTCATTTTTAGGGCATATTTCAGCATTTTCAGTCTTTTTGTTCGTTTTAATGCACGTCTGAACGATAAACCTGCAATTTTAATTTACAACATCTGTACATTGTGCGAATCAATAATTTAAATTTAGCTAATTAAAAATATTATCATCCAATATGTTTTTTGGTTTTTTTTTTTTCCATAATAATATCTATAGGTCTCTGCGTAATTACTGGTATAAAGTTTGAATCTTATTTTTATTTATGGTCACCCGGACTCGACAGACGGCAAATAGTAAAATAAAATAAAATATTAAAACGTATGAGACCTTTTTTCAGTGCATTTTCGCAATAAAATGCATTTTCAAAAAGGGAATTTTCAAGGGAAAATACAATTTTTTAAGTGTATTTTTGACTGTTTTTTAGAGCATTTTTCGAAGATTTTTAGTGCACTTAAATCTGGGTACTACTTATGATTTAAGGCGGTTTAACGGGTAGGTAAGTACTAAAATACAAAATGTCAACATTTTTTTATTGCACTTGATTCTGTATAAAAATAATCGCAATAAATGACCGATTCTTTTGGATATCGGTGTCAAAATGATGGAACAAAACTACCACAAATCGAAATGCCATACTGTTTGTAATAATTTGTATTGTCTTTTTTTTTTTTTTTTTTGTTAATTGTACACTTTAAATAGTTTAAACCACTTTTTTACCGTGTAATGTGTCAAGTGCATAGATAACAAAATATCTGTGTAGATAAGATAAAGGTAAGTGCACAAAAAGTTAACTAGAAATAGATAAAGATAAAGAAAAAAAAAAAATCAATTTTATTAGATAAATTTAATTTTTGCTATTTTTTCTTTTTCGAGTGATAATATTATTTTATAACAAATAATATGAAGATGATAACAATAATGGATTTAATTAATTAATTACAAACATGTGTTTCACTGGACACGTTCTAAACACTAATTTATCCAGATAATTTCATCTGGATAAGAATAATTTTTGTCTGAATTTTAAATTTCAGATAGGTAAAGCAGTATTTATTAGTGATGGGCACTGTAAAAGAGTCACTATTTGAACTATTCGGTATTTTTCCAAGTTTTTGGATTAGCTTTTAAACTGAAAAATATATTCGAATAGTATTCAATATTTTTTGCTTGAACTATTGAATAGTATTCGATAATGCCTATCACTAGCGTTTAACACTTAATGAGATAAAATAAACTTTTTTAACTAGATAATACTGATGACAACGAATGGGATACTCCATAGTTTTAAAAAATTAATATGAATTCCGATGAGTACGAAAAACGACACAAGGATATTTCAATTTTTGTGTAGACACGAGTTATCGTTTTTAGTTTAAATATTTTTATCAAATAGTACTGCAATTTCGAATTATTTAACAATTACACAGACTATGGGTCAAAAAAGAACTTGTTGCAAGGGGGATAAACTCAAAAGTCACTTTCGTTGTACAACTGAGGTCGCGAATTTGAGTGTTTACACAAAAATCTGAGTCCTACTTGTTGACAACGATTCGAAGTCTAATTTTGTACATATTATTATTGCCACAGATTAATATATATATATAATATATACTTAAAATATGTTATTAGTATAATATTTTTATATTACCGTGTTATTACAGTGTTACCTGAACGAGTACTTCATCACACCCCATTGTTCGTTGTCGTAAATGTACTTTGCCGGCACGTAAACGGACGCGACGAATAGGATGCCGAAAATTCCAAAACCGATTTTCTTCCATCTCCATATCGCGTAAGTCAAGAGGACGCCGACAATGAAGAAATGCATGTCACACGCCAAGTACCACGTGCTTACCATACACTAGAAATTATTTCGTCCAATCGTTAAAACGCATTCGAACAGTGTGCGAATGTATAATAGTAGTATTTTTAGATACCGGCGATTTCAAAAAACCTGATATATACTTCGTACCATGGGTATTCTTCGCTTCGCGGGCGAGACATGGTGGACGTGTTAAATTTTAAAGAAAACACGATAAAGAATTTTTAAAAATTTCTTCAATAAAATGACTCTCAGCAGAGCTTTATACCGATTTATATGAGATAATTTTAATTGAAAATTATAAAGTTTTTATAATTATTACAAAAACATTTATTTTTCACTCGAATAGTTTTACTCGTATTTTACCTGCTATTAACCGTGAACAGGAAAAACAAATTCTGATGAGCGAAAAAGTGTTAACGAAAAATTTCGAAACGTACATTTTCACATAAAAAAAATTTATTTTGTTGTTATAATTAATTTTTTTACCCAGTTTTATGTTTCACTATTAACTGAGAAAAGTAACAAGTGGTTTTTGATGAGAAAAATAAGTATTTGAAAACACGGTCCAAAATTTTCGTTTTCACATTTTCAAAACTTACTAACATCAAAATATTTTCTATACTATTTTCTATGTATATTGAAATTAGCACAAAGTTTGGATTTAAAAAAGATAGTTTCCGTGACTTTTTTGTCAAATGTTGGGAAGTTTTCAAAAAATGACCTTTTTAAAATACCATATCTAGAGGTAAACTGTAATTTAAAGAGTTGGTAGTCGAAATTTTTGGACAAGTATTTTTATACTAAAACGTGAACACATAAAAAAAAAAAAAAATTAATAAACACAAAATTTGTAGCATAAAAAAAAGAGTTAAATTTTAGCTCTTTAATATGGATTTAAAAACTCCAAAATATTCGTTATAAACACCAAAAAAAACCAAAAAAATGTGCATTAAACTAAAAAAATATGTATTTATATTTAAAAAAATTAAAATGTTTAAACTGTGAAAAAACATTGAACGAAGTATTTAAAATAAAACAAAAATGTGTCATTTGAACATTCCAACAGGTCAAACAATTAATTAAAAAAAATTTTGACATTGAAATAAATATCGAAACGATATTTTGCTACAAAACGCATTTAGTTATTACAATTTTTTTTCTTAAACTGAGTGGTAGGCATACAATTTCTGTATTACTGGTAAGTTTCTTGAATTATTAAATTATTCCAAGTGGACTTTTCGTTTTTAATTCTACAAAAAACAATTAAATATAATATTATGTATATAATTTGATTGAAAACCTCATAATATTACATAAGATATAAACAAAGTGAAAAAATAAATATCATTAAAAAATCATCACTTTTAGCTTGGAGATTATATTATTATTTTATATTGTATTCGGTTTGTGTAATAAATTAAACGGGTTTTAAGTATCAATAATCGTCATCAGGCAGTAAAAAATCATATAGCGAATAAATTTTGTTTTGGATTGTACCACTCCAATAATAATGATTCTTCAAAAACGAAACCGGTTGTGTTACGATATTACCATCTAAACTCATAACATTCCGTGTTCCAAACATATTCCATTTATGTTTTTTTTATTTAACAGATAATTTTTTAATAATGTTAATTAATTTTTATCCTTATTTCATTTATATTATGAGTATGTGCCAGAAACAATTTTGTTTTTTTTTTTTTTTTTTTTTTTTGTCGTACTACACATTGCGTTCACCCGAAATACTTGATAATAATATTACTATCAAATATTTTATTTATTACACACGTTCATTAAATAGTTTGTCGAAATTTAGAGGCAATGCACTTAGTAGCCGAATACTATACGTTATTTATCGTTTTAAAAACGTTTACATTCCGATATATAAAGTGGGCTCAAGGTCGTGTCTCTATTATATCCGTATGGGATATGTGTTATTGTGTTAATAATACGAAATGAGATAGATAATAATTAATATCGGAGTGGAGAAAAACGGTTAGGTAGATGGTATAAACCAAATATTGGTATATATTATGGAAATAGCAGGACATACTTCGCACGACGGGTGGGATTAATAATTTCTTCGATGAAACGATTCTGAACGAAGGAAGTGAATAATATACAGAATAAATGAGAAGAAAAAATGTTGGAAAAATGTCCAAAAAATTTTTTTCACATTTTCAAAATTTTTCTCGCACCAAAATCTCTCTTATATTATTTTCTATCTATTTTTAAATGTTCATATAATTCGGATCTAAAAATGATGATGATGGTTTCCTAGTCGTTTTTGTCAAATTTTGGGTAGTTTCAATTGAAGAATTGAGAAATTCAAAAAATGACCTCTCTAAAGTACAATTTAGATGCAAATCCGGTTTCAAAAAGGTTATTGATCGAAACTTTTGGACAAGTATTTCTATACGAAAAGTTGTACACAGAGAAAATAAAATAAATAAAAATAAACGTCATTGTAAAAACACTAACGGCTTCACTTCGTTACGGATTCTGAAATAAATATAATTCTACATAACGATATAAATTATTGTAAATGGATTTTTGAAAAAAAAAAAAAAAAAAAAAACACTAGGACGGTTACAAAAGTGTGATTAATTCGATTTGTATACGTCGACTTAAATGTAAATCTAATGTCAAATTTCCAGAGGCGAGAATGCAAATCTAATTGCCTTCAAAAATATCCAAATCGAGTAATATAACCTATTGCCTAACGGTAAAAACGACTATTCGCCGAGTGCCAGTTAGTCATATCTGAATGATAAAAATATGTACTATTTCCTACGGTAAATTATTTATCTCAGAGTTTTCAGATTCATTTAAAATGTGATCTATATTCTCCGAGGAAATAATGTTGTAAGAGAAAAAAAAAAAAAAAACGTTATAAAAAATAAATCATTAAAACCACATTGAAACGCAGTATTTTTGCAAAACGTTTCACATAACATACTATTTCTAGATCGAAGCAAAACGAAACAAAGCCAGAGACATACTTCACTCGACGGGTAGTATTCTTCGCATCTCGGGTGAGAAGCTCTTGTTGGGTGTATTAAATTTTATAAAATCGATAAACGTATGTGTATGAGATAATAAATGTCTTGATGAAAATAAAAATTCCAATACAAATCTACTTTTATAAACTAATAAATCATCAGTCTCTCGGTAATTAGTGTAATTGGCATTTTGTCTCTTTATGGGAATCTTGGATTTTGAGCTATTTATAGAATTAACTTTTTTTCTCATAATAGGTTTATCAAATAAATTTACTAAATTTTTTCAAATGTCCATAGTAATAGTCAAATATTGTTAATTAGTAACGAAGTAATCAATGTTTATTTTCTATTTATAGTAATTTTTCCGAACTTTTTTCGATTTTTTTTCCCGTAAAAACATTGTAAAATTTTTAATTATTTATCCGTGAGAAATTTTCTTACACCAAAATATTTGCAATGTAATTCACCTTCTATGTATTAAGTTTCATTAAGATCGGTTGAATTGATTTTATTTTTTATAAGCGTTGAAATGTGTAATTTTATGTAAAACTAATGAATTTCGTCAAAATACTGACTTACAACAGTTACATATATATATATAAAAAAAAAAGTTGACTTACAGTTTTCAAGATTTTTCTAGGACCGTTGGTCATACATATAAGTTAAACATCATTGTAAAAACACGTCTTGTTTCTTTACTTCTTTCAGAATCTGCAAATTTGCTATTCAAACTAAAATGTGTTATAAATTATTTTGTATTTATTTTATTTAATTATTGCACATTACACATTTAATGAATTTTCCGTTACTATTATTCGTTTTATTTCTAAATGATATTAAATATTTTATGTACCTACATTTAGTCGTAAGATTGCGAGCTAAGAATTATTTGTATAATGCGAACGATAATTCTATACTAGTATTCACAGTATTTTGTTTAGTTTGCATTATTGTGAAATCACAAATGAAAGAGTTTCCATTTTTTTATTTTTCTGTTCGTTTGACGATGAAAATATAAGAAATAAAACCATACACACATACACAAAAAAAAGAAATGTATTGTACATCCCAATATTCAAATTTTGTCTAATGTGGCATTTATTATAGTTTTCTATCTATAAACTGTTTATTGTTGTTATCAATATTGTAATATTTAATACCAAGCTTTAAATAATAATAATAATAAAGATCAAAATAAAGTGATCGCTCATATCGTATCGAGAATTATTATTGATCATTGTTCGTGTATACTGTATTCTATTACGTAACGTTATATTATAGTATTTTAGGAATTCCACAGTTTTCGGTGGAATAATTATTTTTTTTTTTTTTTTATTCAAAATCGACTTAATTGAATTTTAAAATGATAAAATATCTCTCAGAGTAGTTTCCGTTGACTTAGCAAAGAGTAATTGCCCGAGAAAACCGAATAATACTTGTTTGTTCTTATACTGATCACAGTATTTGGGTGATCAGTAGGTTTTCGTATGAATGAAGTCCAATGTAGTTTCTCAAAGTATCAGAATTCTATCTATATATTCATTATAATATTCAGTCTACTCTCAGAAATGATTAGGTAGTAATCCGATACTTCCCAGGGAAAACTATCGAAAATGTAGTATTAACGATACAAATTTTAGGAAATCAATTTTAACTGTGTTTCTTCGGATCAAACGGGTATAAATAAAAGTAGAAACTAAATGTTTTCATGAAATATTAATGATAACACGGCAGACTTGGAATGAACTTTAAATCAAACGTTGTACTTTCATTCTAATTATGAAACTTTGAAATATTGTATAATTATTTTATATCTTTAAGAGGTAAAATTTAAATTATGTATTTACGAAATATTCGTTATCCTTGTTTAGTTCATACCTAATGACTCATAAACTTTTGGATTTTATTATTTCGAATATGATATTAGTGCTTATATATTATTATAACGAGTTCCCTAAACACCTAATTCCGGTTAAATTTTAGGGTCAAAACATTTTCGTGAAGTTCATCATTAGTCGATTTGTATACTATGCTTTTTGCTGTTTAGTGGCGAGTTTAAATTTTTAATCGTAGTTTTCATTGACAATGAAAACTATTCATTTGAAGGTAATAATAATATCGATAAAACCTTCAACTCCGACCCGATGACAAAATCATTGTGTTTATGAACTTTTTCATTCGAGTATGAATGCCTAAATGCAATAATACGTATAATATAATATAATATAAGAGGAGTCGACTATTATGGCCATTGATACTTACTTTAGTGAACAATATTCTTTTTTCAAATTCCAAGTGGGGCGAAGAAGCTAAGTAGTGTTTTTACAACGTTTACTTTTTTTTTGCTTTTTTTTTTCTGCGAACGCTTTTTCGCATAGAAACGACTTGCGATTTTTTGAATAAGAATTCGGCTATAGAAGGCACTTTAGACAAGTAAAATAATATGAATAATAATAATATCTTAGTGAAAGGAAATTTGAAACATGTGAAAATTTATTTATTTATTGTATTTTTTTCCTCATCAAATCGTTTTATTCGAGAAATAATTTATCGTTTCTTTAACCAAACCACCACCAAGTTGCATTCAAAGAGCGGATACTCATACTCATGGTACGAAGTGTGTTTGGATATTTTTCTATATTAAGTTTATATTTTGATTTTTAACGTTGGTATAGTTTAAAATGTTAAATTTTGTAAGAGGCAATAGTTGTTTGGAAATTTGTATTTTGAAAAACGCACTTAAAATGGTTTGTGTAAAATAAAATAACCTATACTTATATACAAATATTACACGCCGAGGCGGCAAAGTAAAAAAACCGAAGGACGATACATGATGACGTACAGTGTTTGAAAAAAACAAAACATTTGGTGGATAAAAGTCAAATTTGATATGTGCTTAACAAACAGTCACGGAATCCAATGCCATAAAATTATTACACGTTATTGATAAAAATAATTATGTTAAGCATTTGAAGGGCTCCGTGCAACAACGAGACAAGTGCATATTTTAAAATTATTCAGGAGACACGTTTTATTTCACCAAAATTTTAAAAATTTATATTTTTATTTGAAAATTTGACATAAGTATCTTTAATTTCATGTTAATAGTCGAGTGAAATTGATTTCAATTTTAAATACATTTTTGATTTTCTAAAATAACTTGGAAGTATGAAACATAATGATATGGACTTATCTGGTTTTTTGTTCGTTAATTGTAGTAAATTTTTCGAAAACTAAGACAAGTCCAAAACCAAGACGAGTCCAAAGATAAAGCAAAAGTGAGACAAAGTCCATTCACTCAATAACTCCATAAATAATAATCGTTGGACTTGTCTTGTCGTCGCATAGAAATGTAAAGAAAAAAAAAAAAAATCCGTATACGATGACAAGAAAAAAAGTGAGTTTCCAAAAAAAAAAAAAACCGAGACTTGTCTCGTTGTCCCTTCATTTTTAATATCAAACATTAATCGACAAATTTTGTTATTATTATTCACAAAATATATAATAGGCCTACATAATAAAAACGCATAAACGTAACTAGGAACATTTTAGGAATAGTATATAATATGTAAATTAGACCAGAGACCGGTTTTGAGATTTAAAAATTATTTTAAGTCGGGTAATACAACAGAGCAAACATATATAAACATATATTATTTGCGGTATTATAAAGGTCACGGGTGTATATACCGCGCGCGGTGCGAGGTCGTCGAGTGTTAGCTGATAACCGGATGCGTGCACGTTCGCGTGATAACTCTACAGCCGGTAGACACGGGGGGGGATAATCCGATAAACATTTTTTGATTTTATTTTATCGTAGTTACCGTTTTAAGTATGCAGCGAAAAACTTTTCGATTCCAGACGGGCAAATAGACAAGACATTGGAGAACATATTATGTGGTGATGAAACATATGAAACATAAGAAACATATTGGTGAAACATCTGCGTTGTCGGACACCTGTGTCCATGCCGTTTATAAGGGTTCACGGAAATTCTGATAGAATTTTTTGGATTTTCATATACTAATTTATAGGATTGTATATTGTCCAGAGACCAAAACCAAACGTTTTAGATTTTGAACGGAACGGAGCGAAAAAACTAGTGTTTTTACTATGATATTTATTTTGATTTTTTTTTTGTAAATATTGTTTCGGTATAGAAATACATGTTTAAAAGTTATTACGACGAGAGTGATATTTGAAATTATAATTCGGCCACAAGACAATACGCTTAAGGTGGTAAAAGGAGTTCCAAAATTTTCAAAAATTACCCAAAATTTGACAAAAACGACTTTATAAATGTTTCTTTTTAATCATCTAAAATCAATGAAATTTTAAATATAAATAGACAGAAAAATATTTTAATTTAACTATTTTTTTTTTTTATTTCAACTGAAAAATAAAAAAAAAGTAATGTACTTAAAAATGCATAAATAATAAATGTATGAAAAAGTTCGAAATTGTACGAAAGTAAAATGCCTAATCGTTAAATGCGTAGACAAGAAGATGAAATGAAATGCACGATTATTATTTTTATGACTTTGTCATTATTTAAATTCAAAATATAAATATTATAGACACGAGTACATTGAGATTTAAGAGAATCCATTTGGAATCTTTTGGTACTTATGAGAGCCTGACAATGTGAAATAATAACAGGTGACAAAGGGCAGCCGGAATCGCCGTTAAATAAAATAAAATATTTAAACAAAATGTAAGTTCCTCAAACATAGCATTCAATATATATGTATCTAATTTGTATAAAGAATTAAATATTTTAAATTTTAAGTCCATTTATTATAAGAATCTTTGTCTACCAATGTATAATGTTAAGAATGATATTGCAGTTCCAAGTCATTGTAATTCTACTCGACTTAAATCCAAGTCTAATATTATTATTCCTAAAATGAAAACAGTTTTCGGACAACAATGTCCTGAGTATAAGAGTTTATCCAATATTGCAATAAACACGTTCTAAATGTTAATGACTTCAAAAATATCAGCTGTATGTATAAAAAGTATATTAATACTTTATTTTAATATGTTAATCAATTATTACATTTTAAGTTTATTTGTCAAATCAAATTCTTTTGTTTATATAAATTAGTATAGTTAATTAGGTACCTATAGTCATAACCAATATACCTTATGGGACTTTCTCCTCTTGCACAACCATTGGCTTTTGAGAAGATTCATTTCCTTTAAAATTCTGTTAAATTTACCATTTTATAATGTTCTGTAATGTTTATTGTTTGATTTATTATCATTATTACATTATAATTTCATTGAATATTATAACAATAAAATGAAATGCGTTTATCGCACTTTATTTCAAGTCAAAAGAAATTTAATTTGTACGAAAATAATGAATTATAATCCCAAAAAAATATTATATTAATATTACCAATGAAATGAAACGGTAAACACCGTTATTTGGAATATGTATTTTGTTTTTAAATGTTGTTATTGCGATTTAGACGTGCATATAAATTATTATAACGGTTAAGATCTACGCAATAAAAAAAAAATGTGATCTTAGACATACGCAATTGCCCCATATATTCTGACTTAATATTTTAAATATTATAATTGTGCGATGTGAAAAAAATGTATTATTTTCTTTGCACGATAATAATTGCTAATACGTACCTATATAGACGTGATACGAAGATTATATAACACACATAAAAAATATGAAATAAACCATAAAATTTGGAAAAATTCTAGAAACCCTAAAAATAGTCGAATAACGTGTGATGTTTAATAATGATATTCAATAATTTTTTTTTTTTTTTCATTACCATTTCGTGTGGATTCACGTAATTGTTTACAAACAGCAGATTAGTCCACCAGTTTTTTTGGCAAAACTCAGCTTCGGGATAAACAATGAGTTTCCAAAGCGGGCCATCGCCCATGTAAGGCAGAAATAACGCGAATATCGTAATGACAGTGACGTACGTCGGTAGGATTCTGAAACAAAATGAACACCAATTAGCTGGTTTACATATTATTAGTATAACGTTCATCACTAAATGTTCTACACCAGTGGTTCTCAAACCGTAAACTGTAACGGTGAAAGGTTCACAACTACTCAGTTAGATAAATATCTAACTGTTTTTTTTTTTTATGAGAAGATATAAAATGTTTAACTATAAGTGTTTTTACAATGATGATTATAAATTGTTTTTTTTTCTGTAAACAAATTTCGTATAGAAATACTTGTCCGAAATCATGATCCGAGTTTTTTAGAATCAAAATTTACTTGTAGATTGTACTTTTATAGGTTATTTTTAGACATTCTCAATATTTTTCAAAAATTGGGGGAAAATACGTAAAAAATTAAACAAAAATGCCTTTAAAAATTTTTTTTTTTATCCAAATTTTATGACAATTTTAAGATGAATACTAGATAGACAATAATGTGAGAGTATTAAAATTTTTTTTTTATCAATTTTTTTCCTATCCTCAGTTAATAGTGGAATAATAAAACTGTACGAGTAAAAATAAAAAAATGTTTGTATTTTTTTAGTAAAATTGTCCCGAATAAACTGAAGCTTCGCACACAGAATCGTTTTATTGAAGAAATAATTTATTGTTTCTAAACATTTCAATAGATTCACCAAGTGTATCCCATCCAAGGATCCGGAGAATATCCATGGTGCGAAGTATGTCCGGCTTTTTTTTTTTTTTCCTGATAAAATATTAACACGTATAGGTGTAATAATTTAATATATAGGTAATAATTGTTATTTTTTTCAAAAATACATTAATTGTATTAAGTGTGTCGCCATTTCTATGGATCTAAATTAGGGTGTCACCGTATATAAAAGGTTGAGAACCACTGGTCTACACTATATAAAATTACTTTGAAACGTAACACATTTTATTATCTTTGTTAACATTGTATTACAACGATGATAATCAAACGTCGATACCAATTATTCAATTGGTTAATTCAGTTATAATTAATTTTGCAGATGTTAAATATATTAAGAAAGACGGTATTAAACAACTAAGAGTAAACAACACGCTTCTTGTCATATTGCCGTTTCTTTACATTTTTTCCACACATTTATGACGTAATTAGGGAGAGAAGCGATTTTATAATCACATTGCTTAAAATACCAAAATTATTAATACAAAAATATGTGATAATAATCTATATTCTTCATACTGAATAAATCTCACATTTAAACTCCATGTATTTAAAAAGAAAAAGTATTTGCAATGTAAATTACATTTAAAATTTATAATTTATTGTTTCAATATTTATTGTGTTCATTTATTATGGTAGTTCAATAAGCATTCAAATAATTTGGTATCAAATTATGAAATATTAATTTTGTCGAATCATAGTTATAAAAGTTAATCGAAATTATAAATTTTAGTGTTTCAAGTCGTTTTCGAATAAAAAAATAGGTATTTATTTACAAAAATTGAAGCTGAGTGTATTTTATTTTATCATGATTATATTGTAATTGTTACTCTAATTTTCAAATCCTACTTATCTATTTAAAGAAAATCAAAATCGTCAATTTAACGAACTTCCGCAAAATGTATAATGATTCGATTCTATTGAAAATTACCATTTTTATTATTTTCATAAAAAGTTTTTTTCACTTCTATTTTTAAAACATAACAAGAGCATACAATATTATTAGTACGTTTGTCGTTTATATTTGTTGAACACGTTTTTATGGACTTAACAAGTATTAGGAATTATGATGTTTAAAAATGATTGAAAACTATTAATTCTGACGAAATTTTTTAGTGCTTTAACGTTTTTCATAAGATATTCTCGCGAAGAAATTATTTTAAAACTGTCGATTAAATAATACATAATACACCATGAGATAAAACGAAATCGGTTTAACAGTTATTCTATATTTTAGTACGTTTTCCAGGAATTCCAATTTTCGTATTTTGGAAATCGTAGTAAATTATTTATCTTTTTACATATTTGATGGCACTCTGGCGGCATGACGTTAGCATTATGCGTTTTTCTGAAATTCATAACATTTGATAAGCGAGAAAAAGTATTGAGAACGGTTGAACAGTAGTTGTTTCGTATCGATTCCACTAGTTTATTATAAAAGGGTTTTTATTTTTTTCTGAAAATCAAATCAATTTGAATTACTCAAGTAATTAGATTCTTATCGAACGTTTAATTCAATCTACTCATATTTGTTTTTATTTTTATTTTTTATTTTAAGACATACTGTACAAGTTTAATGTCTGACTTTAAAACGAATTCAATTAACAACATTGATGTATTTTATTTATGACTATAAATAATGAATATTATGTTTAATTGGCTTTATTCACTTTGATTATAATTTCCTCTTCAAAAGCCATGTTTTCTTTTGAATGCTGTTTAGCCACATTATGTAATTAGGTATTCTTAGGTAGTACTAAAAATACTGTCTATTGATAATATTAATGATCGGGAAATTCAAGAAAAGGTTCTACAAAGACCAACAGTAAAAATTTAAAAGTCGTCTAGAACAATAAATAATTGTATAGCACAAAATCAAATTTAAGTACTTAATTGTATATTATTTAAAATTTTAACACATACCTATGTATTTTTTTTTTTCAATAAGGCAATTGAATATTTTTTTAAATCCTTTTAACATTATATTTTAAAATTATAATAAATAGATATTTTTGATAGGAGATATTATTTTCTAAAGGTATTTTTGAAGGAGACATTTTAAAATATTTGGACCGAACCCATTTGAGTAAATTTACTCAACTTATAATTAGGTAACTATTTCAACGGAATTTCACTGATATGAGTAATATGACTGTAAATTTCATCTGTGTTGTTTAAAAATTATGAAAATAATTTAAATTTTAAATCCTCAGAAATTGTACATTGAAATAATTTTTATTTAATAATTATTATAATACAATATTATGTGTTTTAGTGATTGTTGTCTCACTTAGAGAAAAAACATTGTATCAATAATAATTAAACGTTATAAATTACTCATATCAAATCTAGCTCTAAAGTAAAATAGTGCATTTAATATAAATAATTAATTTGTTCTAAATTGCAAAATATTGCGTGATGTTGTTTAATCTGAAAGAAGAACTTCATTACTTTTTAAATGATTTCAATCCAATATATTTCCATTTCTCCTTATAGATCCTTTGCATTAGACTTTATTCATCTGTATTTAATATTATTAACGAGCTGTTAACTATCAAGTGTACTGTACATATCAATAACATTCCCGATGGGAATAAAATATAGATTTCATCACGATTTTTATCTTAACTTTATGCAAAAGAATCTACAAATTTAATTTATTTCCTGTTGGCTATACTAAAAATTATATTGTGGTTAATCATATATTTTTACGCCATTGTGCAAGATTATTCTAATTTAATTGGGTATTTAAATTAACTATAACTATCGCGTTCAACAAATGATGATTTGAAAACTTTATTTGCTTTTAAGCTGTAACTATAACGACGGAATGTAATATTTTAATTGTGTACAATCAGTGGCTTATTTATGAAATATGTCATGGGGATAAAGGGGTTGAGACCTAACACAGAGCCGTACAAACCACATCACCCAACGTTAAAAAAACTTTAATACAACACACTAATTAGGAGGCTTCTATTTTTCACGGACCGTGATAATACCTCACTGATTAGTGAAAATTGGATTAAAAAATATTCTAATTGCAGTATTAATTATTGGAATGTCAATTTAAAATCAACGAGTCCGGAATAAGAATGTATACAACAAATATGTTCGTTGTCATTAATCATGTGAGAGCAATACTCTATGATTGAGACGCTGATAGATTTAAGGGTGAACAGAAATACTTTCACCTTCCTCCATTGAATCATCACCCACAATACTTTTGTAATAATATTGTAATGTAAAACGTCTTATAAGTAACAAAATTACTCAAACGCTTAGTAATATTATAAAAAGATAATTTTTCAATACTTTCAATAGTTTTTTCAAAAACAAGAATATCTTGGTACAATCGTAGAATAACAAACGATAATATTATGTATCCTACTCGTTGAGATGACTATAGTAATATTATGTGCTAGACCTAGGATAATTATTTAGATGGGTCGGGGAGGACGATTTGGCTATGTTGACTTAATTACAATATTTTAAGTAAAATTGATGTTAGAAACAAGTATCGTTTTAAAATTTTTTATGGTAATTCGGTTGCGTGACTGTATTGTTAAAATAAAATTTCATTTTGAATATTTATTCGAGATAAACGCGAATGCGTACGGCAACGCAACGCCACAAAACTTCCGAATGTCTGCGATTTTGTTGCTATTAAAACCAATAAAGTTCTCTGGTAATCACGTAATTACAGTGAACCACGAATTGGTATCTTAGTGTTGATTTGGCCGTTGATGTGGGAAAGACATTTTTAGTGTGCATCAAAAGTGTTACATACCAATTCAAAATTTTTTTTTGAATCACGGCTCCACACCCTTCCTTGAAAACATTTTTGGAGGCTACCAAATTATTAATGACAGAGAAATATTACATTTTTTTTTTTAGTAATTATGTGTTTATTTTATAATAGAATCGTGGCATATTATCATATATGTGGCATAAAATAACGCTACTTTATAGTAATGGATCTTGTGTGACAATCATTTCAACACAGTAATCTTTAAAATTCTCATTATTTTAAATTTTATCCTCTTTCTGTTCCACGGATGTGTAGCGGCGCAAACCTAAAAACATTTTTGTTGAGTTCTAACTTCAGTTACAGTTAATTCATTGGAAGAAAAAAAAAGGGATGTTTCGGTGGAATATCTATAAACTGTTATATTATAATAAAAAGTATGTTTTTATTTTTAAATCACATTTTTTTCCCCCATTCGTTATTCTTAAATCAACCAAAGAACCCATATAATGTATAAGAAAATACTACACAATCATTTTTAACCTTAGAGTTGATTTTATTTAATCGATTTGTAATTAATCATAATTTTTATTATTTTTGAATCGAATAGATTACAAGTGATGAGCGATAATAACTATTATAACTAATATGGTGATTTTTTCGCGTTGTAGAACCGGCAAGTATTCGTAGTTATTTATGGAAGAGTGTAAAATAATTATTAAGGTAAACTTAACGAGATTAATAATTATTACTGCTGAGAAAAAAAAAAGAACTGCATCTCGATCGGCAAGCGCAACAATCCTCGGAGGCGCTGCATTTTTAGTTTGACGTTATCGCCTTTCAATCTAAACGACGTCTATTAGGTTTATAATTAGGGTTCGGAAGTTATTGCACAAAAAACCTTTGAAAATTGATCGCGTTATTGCAGCAAAAAAAAAAACTCACTCAAAATTGCACTTAAAATTACAATTTAACTGTTTTTTTTTTGGTCTTATTTTTCACGAACCTGTAAATAATTTTGTCAAATTTATTTATTTATTTATTTTTTTTATCTATTTTCATACTTACTTAGCAACGAATCATCCGAGCGATAGGAAAGAATAATAACATCCGAGCCCTAGTTATACCTAATATTAAGTGACATATAATAGCAATAGTTATGGCATTTGAAGGTACCTGAGTATTCGATAACACAACAAATGTACGAACATCAACGGTTTTCCGTCGTTCAAGCGTCTTACGATCAAGATGTACGTGAAGAATCCGCTCAGGATGAAGAATATCTCCACGGAGACGGGAGCCTTCATGAACGACAGCCAAAAATCGTTGAAAATCTAGAACAGTAAACGAGAAATAAATCAATCCGCCGCCGCCGCCGTCGAGTTCGCACAAAGGGTACGAGACGAAAATTTCACGGGTTTTCCGCACGTGATTCGGGTACTCGGGGTTAAAAGACGGCATTCCCAAGTCCAAAGCGATCCTGTGACCCACGATAACGGTTATCAGCGCCAACGTTTTGATCCCGTTCACCATGGCGAACTCTTTGTCTTTCGGTTCTTCCGCCAGGCTCTTCAGATTTCTCATGGCCGAAAACACGCGGGCGGTTCTGCCTGCACGCAAGAATAATTTAATAACAAGTCACATTAATTCGCGCAACAGGTGTTGCAAGGTACTCGTTTCGGTAAACTCTCGGGCACTTCGGGGGGGGGGGGGCCCTTTCCGGCGTGTGATAATTTATTCACATTTTTGACAAAAGTTCAAGAAATCATAATAAATAAATGTCCCGACTTCTTAATAAGACATTTTACCACCAACCAATTTTTTTCTAAAAATCAGATTTACAAAATTCAAAATAGCCATTTCGTAAGCCATATTTTTTTGAAAAATACCGGTATTCAAAACTCTAATAAAGGTTAATTTTCCATGATTTTATTTTAAGTATGCGAATAATTTAATAATATTGCAGTCAAACACGTCATAATAATATTGGTGATATTAATGACTTTTCAACAATATAAAACACGAATTAATACCGTTAATTTTTAATAAATATTTTTATGTGTTATTTATTGACCACTTGAAATGACTTAACGAATAATTTTCGGGAGGAAGGGTTGAACTCCCAAACCTCCCTGTTTTCGCAACTGTCTAAATAGGTAATCATTTTCATAGACACATCATAATGTTATTTTATTTTCAAGTAAACTAAATAACTGAATTGTACGTGTTTTCTTATCAACAACTTAATTAATTAAAGTATACCTATAATGTAAACGCATGTCAATAATATAACTAATTTTTTTTTGTCATAAGAAACAGCAAATTATAAAACTCAAACCATTTCACTGTTAGAATTTATGAAAAATAAATGCCATACAATTTACCGGTATAATGTAATCCTTACAATCAGAATCATTTTACTTATATGCTCTATAGTCTATTCTCTATTGGATCATATTTTGATCTACCACTATTTTTGTAACCTCATTTTTGTAGTTAATGTGAATTGCTATTGCTAAATGATAAGAATTGATTACAGACATTTTATAGATTAAAATTATAAAAAATTAAAAATCAAAATGTATTTTTTGGTTTTGATTTAGCAAATTCGAGATTAAAATTGACAAAAATAGTGAATTTTGGAGATTTAAAATTTGTTAACCGGTTCAATTCAAACATTTTTTTTTCAATTAAATGGCTATGCATAAAAGTTTTTTAAATTCATAAACGTAGTTAGACGAAGAACGGAGTGGCAAACTTTAATCGGCCGATTAGCCGTGACATTTGCAAAAACACTTACTATAAATTGTTTTGTCTTCGGGTCTCGCGAGCCAATCATACGCCGTGCCCGCGAATACCAGTGACAAGCCCAAAATGAAGACATTGCTGCCGCATGAAACAAACACAAATGGAATCAAAAGCATTTAACTTGAAATTAAATAATCCGAAATATTAATATGAAAACATAACGGACTGTGTCACTTTTTACCTTACGTCGATCCGCAGACTAATCGATGTAGGTATTGAAATGAAAAATGTAAAAATCAACTAAATTTTTTTTTTTTTTTGGGTGTATTAAAACGTCTCTCTGCAAGAGTTTCCAACTGGTGGGTACAGCATTATATTCAATATTTTTGTCTAGAACAGCAAACAATGATTTCTTTTTTTTTTTTTTTTGTTAATAAGTACGTATTTTGTCGTTAACGAACCCCGGAAACCCCGAAAAAACATAAACAAAAAAAAGTTAAGTCGTATTTTGTATTGAAAAAAGTAGTTACGTTTTTTTTTTTTTAAACGTTCATTACATTAATTACAATTATTAACTAACATTTTTTTATAAAAAGAAATACTGTTTTTACGAATCTTCTTAATAATTCATATAAAATGCGTTTTAATTTCTCCATAAAATATATATATATATATATATATATATATTTTGTCAATTGAATGAATACATCTTTTACTATTATGCCCGTCAATTTTAAAAACATGGTTTTGAGAAAAAAAAACTTCAGAAAAAACCTTCTATGTAATCATTAGAAAACTTAATTTAGATTAGTCAGCTACACCATAGAGTAAGTATCTTTATATAAAGTTTAATTAACCATTGTAGTAAATTTATTGAAAATTTTCACGAGAAAAGGTAACTTACTTTCCCAATTAAAAAAAAAAAGACTTTCTTTTCAGTTTTTTCAGGTTCCTGAGGTTCATCGACGACAAAAATATATGCTTATAATAGAAAATCTGTTTTTTTGGTTTAGACAAAAATATCAAACGATATTGTATTCGCCGACTGGAAACTCTTGCAAGTGAGACGTTTCGAGGTACTCGAAATAATTCCACAAATTATTACGCAGTTCATGTGAATTTTTTTATATTGTAAAAATTTTCCCCAAATTATGGAAAACTATTGATAAAAATAACCTTCCAAAAGTACCGAAAAAATTCTGAATCAAAAAGTTACTGTACAAAATTTTTGGACACGCATTATTTAGAGTGCTTAAGGTCCATATCTCACTACCATATAACGCTACACTCCAAACATAAATTTTAATAAATAGCTTTGTAATTTTTATTGATAAGTGTCTGCTTGTTAAAAGATTTTGCTTCTTATTAAAATCTTGCTTAGCCAAAGCTATTCTTCTCTTTATTCCTATCGTGTATTTATTATCCTGTGTTATATGGTTACCTAAGTAGCAAAATGATTTGACTTATTCAATAAGTGTGCTATGTAAATCGATAGTTTTCTGCATTTCTTTTCCGTGTTTGTGTACAATAAGAATTTTTGTTTCTTTGGCATTTATTTTGCCAATTTTATAATTGCTATAAACTATACACTAGCCAATTTTGTTTTGTTAAAAAAACAATAAAGTTTTGAGCGTTTAAACCGATATCGTTGTTTATCCATTGTTCAATTAATTCTCTTCTAATTAATTTTATAGTGATATAAAACCTCCTCGTAACCGCCCTTAAATCAAATTCACTCGTTTTCTAGACTTCCTCGTCCGTGCACAGTCCGTAATTTGTTATGCAACATTATGTTTATATATGTATAAAAAAAAATATAAATTAATTAATAAAATAAAATTGGTTTAAGTATAAAAGTACGAATAATACGAAAACGACAACACGACTCACCACGCGTACAAGACTCCGTTGGTCACTGGCATCGCCGTGTCCGCGGACGTGTACGTGGCCGGCGATACAGTGACATTAATTATGAAATGGTACTTTTTCACCAGTTCGGGTACTAGAAGACGGTAAACGGACGTTTCCACGTCCTCTTCCGTGCAAGAGTCCGGTAAGCACAATGCCCACAACACTTCCACCGAATCGGTCGGAAACGGTGTTCTCTGGAATACACAAAAAGAAAATTTAAATAATTATAATAAACATTAAATTAATCGTCGCGCACATTCAACAGGGTCGAACGGTCGATCACGATCTACCACCGATAGATGTAAGGGATGATTTCAAAGAGGTTGTGTTTTAACAGTTCTCTACATATATATTTTAATGTTACTACTATGTTCAGTTCCTTTCATATCAATAATATTATAGACTATGAGTTCGTGTGACGTTTACTATTTACTTTTGACTACGTCATTGAAAAATATCTGTTCTTGCTCAGTGTTTCTCAACCTTTTTACTGTGTCCACCCCCCGAATTAGGTGTCCAATTTTTAGCGACCCCTAAGTATAGATTACGCATATTATACGAATTGCAATAGTATTAAATAATAAATACAATAAATATGATTTTAAAATATAAACATGAAAAGCATCCATTTTACTTATAAATACTTTGCTATAAATATAATAAATGTAAAAAAAAATTCAATTACTAATTAGTCATCTTTAAATTAATATATGGCTTGGTAGTTAGTCGTTGTTGTTGATCTGAGTCTAATCGGCAATATATTTTGTTTTTTTATCCGGATTCCGTAGAAATGTAAAAAGAGATTATTTAACAATAAAATCCAATGACTTTAAATCCTACCCGGAGACTTCAAGAAAAAAGCAAAATTGAATTTCAGAGTTTCAATGAAATAGATACATATTATAACACGTTAAAGCTTTATAGTGACATGTCATATTTTGTATTTACAGATTTTTGAAGACACAAAGTTGGGCTATTGGCCAATTAATAACTGATACAATAGCTTTTATAAGGTTTTGTTTTATTTTATCGACAGTTTTAATGATTTTGATTTCGGTTTTTCAAAACAGTCTTTAAAAAAATGATTGATTTTGATCTCAAGTTATTAAAATACTGCGAATTGTTTGCGGTTGTCGGTTTTCGTTACCAAACCAGTCATGACGATTTTATTTTCAGTTCTTAGTTCAAGTCGGTTTTTGGAAATTTTGTTTTTTCAGTAACTAAGGATTAAACAATAGTTCCTTTTTTCTTTCTTCATATGAGATCTTTTTAGTCATCGACACTAAATCAGAATGTTTTTCTAATGACGTTGTAAACGTTTTCTTTTGATATTGGGTTTTTGGAACGGTTATTAGAGCCTAAACTCTAAAGTGGTGTATTGGTCTTCATAATCGATTTTATAAGTTAACAGTTTTGGATTTGGAAATGGAAAACGAAAAAAAAACAACTAGATTTTAACCGATTTTTCAATGACTGGTTCCAAAAGCACTGTTCTCGGTCGATAGTTATGACCGTTGGCGCAATTAGAGGGGGGCTTGAGGAGCTCAGCCCTTTCAAAACTACTCATAGCCCCCCTCCAGAATTTCTAAGAATTACATTAGGTTAAAGCCTTTTGGGGTGGCTAAATCAATCAAATAAACATATTAGCCACCTCAAAAATGTTTTTAAGTTGCGCAAATGGTTATGACACACACACACACACACACACACAAATTTGGCATCCCTTGGTGTACAGTATAAATTTTTTTTTAGTGTTTTTACCGTATCATCCGTGATCGACTGTTCGGGGCGACGGAATTTCATTTGGGCCAAAGCATACGCGCTGCGAATCCCCAGCGGTTCAAACGACGCACTCATACACTGGTCGAAATTTCCGAGTTCGACTTCGTTGCTCGGATATTTGGCCGATGATTTGTACACTGGATATGGAACAGATTTAACAGCCTCTGTCAGTTATGCTTATTGTGGAAAATTATATCTAGATGAAATTACACGAGTAAGTTAATCTCGATAAATTAATGTAATCTTTGAACTAGGTATGTACTGAGTTATGAATCCAATTTCAGTGGTTCCCAATTGACATTTAGTCACAGTCCTCTAGCTAAAATGTAAATTGGCTGGAGGGCCTCTCTTTTTTACTAACACGTTCGTGTAAGTTTCGCCCTTTCTGTTCGTGTGTACAATTCAGTTTTGTTTAAGAAGAAAATCATTCATTTTATTATTTATATTTTAATTTAACATGCCATTTTGTAATTCTATGAACATTTATTTATTTTCAAAGAGTACAATAAAATAAATCGCGAGTTTCGTACTGTTAAGCACAACCAAAAACCCAAAATTTTATACCGGTAGACCGTTAAGGGTAGGCAAACCACTTGTTAGGAACCACTGATTTATATTATATTTATATTTATATTATATAGTAGTAGACAATAATACATTTTTGGACATTTTTCTAAATTTTTTTTTTCTCATTTAATTATTTTTTCTTTATATATTAGATAAAAAAAAAGTTAAGTTAAGTATAGACAAGACAGAAGGACATATTTCGCACCACGGATATTCTTCGCTCTTCGGGTCAAGTACTCTTAGTGAGTGTGTTGAAAATGACTACTATTATTGTTCTTTTTATTATTAACATATTTCGTTTGGAATCGTCTTATTGGAGAAATGATTTATTGTTTTTTTTAAATGATATACACACCCTTCAAGAGTATCTGACCCGAAGAGCGAAGAATAACCGGCTTTTTTGTTTATACTTTACTTTCCTTTACTTTACTTATTGATATTAAGACTTGAAAATTTAATATGATCTCACTGACATATATGTCTAGTTATGTTAATTGTTTTACTTTTTTCAGAATGGAGGAGTAGGGGAAGAAGGTTTATCATAAAACAAATATTAAAGAATGAAAAATCAAAAACATTTTTCTTTAAATGACCAATATAAGGACGAGTGAGTAATTGGCGGAAATTCGATGCCAATTATGGTAGTTTGAGTTTAGTAAAAAGAATAATGCATAGTCGTATTTCATTCGAACGTGCCCTTTGGAACGACAAGATGCAAATAAAAATGGGAAATGGTAGATTTGACGAATGACGTCGAATCTAAAAGAAAATAGATTCATAATATTGTGTAATTTCCTACAGGAGATTCAGTAATGTATAAAAATGTAAGTTTCAACATGAATTACATTTTAATAGTGAGTTAAAATGATGTACGTAATTTCTAACACGTCATATACATCGAAACGCCGGAAATTTATAAGCTTATGCAACTCAATGATGTTCGTATCGCAATATAAAATATATTATTTCAATATCGTTCGATTTAACACGAACCTTTCTAAACCATTTTTTTATTTAATTATTTATTATTATTATTATTTTTTTTGGAGGATTAAAACAATGATAAATTTTATTCGTGTTGACGATGTAGTCATTGCCCGAACTGAACTCATGATGTAACATTAGAAAAAAATAAAAACATTTTTTTTCTTGTTAAGTAATTTTTTTCTGTTTTATTGAAAAAAAAGGCACCCGAAGTTTCAAGGTTTTATTCATATTCATGGATATGCATTTTGTCTGGGCAGAATTAACATATAATCCTTTTCTACCTGCCTCTTTTCTCGGGTAGAATTTACATATTATATGTTTTTTTTTACCTGAAAATTATTTTGACGGAATTAACGTATGTCCGATTTTAGATTCTGATTAGAGTAGTAACCTTTGCTCAGAATCGTTTTATTCGATAATTAATGATTTATCGATTTTTCAACGTTCAATATAATATACATCTACCCAAGAACATTATAATCCAAGGACTATGTCCGGCTTTTTTTTTTTGACTCGAACTAAGCAATAATTTTCATTTTGATTTTTCAAAGCAAATAACATATTTTTGAAATTATTTTATTCAACTCAGTAATAATATTCACTCACTTTGTACAGCCCACCACGATTGATTGTTTATACCGTACTCGTATTGAAGTCCATCTGCGACGCAGTTTCTATTGACTTTGGAAAAAGGCACGAATTTCTTCATACTGTTCGCCACGTTAATTTCAAACAATATCGCCGGCGGATACATCCAAGTGGTGGAATAACTAAGAATTTCGGTGGTATTTTCATCGTTTTCTCGATTTTCCGTATTGTCCCGAAGTTGAGCACGAGTCGAACTTTGGTTTAATAACGTCGCTATAACTGCTAATGCGACCCAAAGCTTTCCCGACCTCATTTCTCCTTTCGTCTGTAAAACGTATCATAATTAAAAATACACTGTAGTCACAAACACACGTCTGATAGTTGTTATAAATTGTAAACTGTAAAGTAAAATAATATGCTACAACGTAATTGAATATAATAATATTGTCATTCGAATTATTGTACTGAAATTATTATTTTATTTAATAAATAGTATCATTGATTTTTTTGGTTTCGGAGTTTAACCAATTAAGTTAGATTTGTATACAACATAAAATAAATGTATTGGTAGTTTAATACTTGAAATTTATGAAAATATCAAAAATTGAGTCATCTCAAATCCATTATTTGAATATTTTGGTGCGTAATCGTAATTGTTATTTTAAATTTAAACATATTATATTTATTACGCAAATAACGAGTTCGTCGTTTCACAACATTTGCATTTTGGTTTTCATTTTTTTTTTAATCTGTTGAGAATGATTCAATTCTTATAATATTACTGACATAAAGAATATATATTTTTTTGTCAAATTATAAATGTAATGTTCTAATAAGGTACAAAATCAAAAAACGGTCAACGCTTTAATTCAAGGATGAATACTGAATAAAAGGTAAACGGTACAAACAAATTAAAACTAATTCGATAAAGATTACAAATATAAGAGAGACAGTTTCTTCAAAATTAATTTTAATTTTAATTAGTATACAATAACAGTAAAGTCATCACTTTTCATAATTTTACCTGTATTTTATTAAAATCGTATTTACTTATATATCTAAATATTTGTCATAAAATACCCAAAATTTAACAAAAACGCCTTGAAACTAACTTTTACGTTCTGAGTAGAGCGAAGAAGCAAGTGTTTTTAAAATAATGATTTTCTTTATTTATTTTATGCATATACGTTTTCGTATAGAAACTTCATCGAAAAGATTCAATCAGCATCTTTTTTTAAATCAGAATTTTCCTCAGAAAGATACTCTTTAAAAGTCAGTTTTCGAAATTATCTATAGTTTTTTCAAAATTTAGAAGAAATTCTCCTAAATTTGACAATAGTCTTTAAAACTATAGACGTTTTAATTTAAATTAATGAAAATTTAAAAATAGAATGACAATAGTATGGCAAATATTTTTGTGAAAGAAACTTTGAAAAATATAAAAAAATTGTTTGTACATTTTTTTCAAAACTTTTTTTTCTGTTCTCAGTTAATGATGGTGGGTTCTAAAACCGTCGAAATACAAAATATTACTTTTTTTTTGTGCTATTAGTAAACTATAATTTCTAAGTAAAATCTTCTTATATATTATATACTAAAGCTCTACTCGGAATTGTTGTATTGAAAAAATGAAGAAAATTTCTTTAAAATTTAATACACTTACCAATTCTATCGGAGGAGCGAAGAATAACACGATGTGGTCGGCATTTATATATATTTATATGTGGTCGGCTTTTTTATAAAACCAAACTCTTTGAAAATTTTGACATAAATAGACAATAATATGAGAAATATTTTGGTGCGAGAAAATTTTTATATTGAGAAATTTTTTTTCCAACACTTAGTGTTTCTCTTCAATTATTTATCCCCTTTTCTCAGTAATTAGTGCAATATAAAACCGGCTGACATTTCTGATATTAACAAACTCTTTAATTTTTAAGTAAGTCTGTCTTAAATAAACTAAATTGTTTCACTCAGCTTATCGTTTCTGAAAAATGTTAAACCCATCAAGCCTCATCTTAGGAGATTTTTAATTATAAAAGCTTTAAATTTTCAAACAATGAAAAATCGTTCGTTCTCACGAATAATAAAACGTACTTGGATTATATTCTGGTATTAAATTGCGTCTAATATATTCGATATAAAATTGAGAGTTATTGTTCTGCACAGTTAGCCCGAAGACTGAAGCTCCGTTTAGAAGCTTTACATCGGTGGTGGGGGAAAAAAGCGGCGATTTAACGTTTCATTAAAATTCAACACACTCACCGAGAGAATCCGACCGGGGGATCGAAGAATGCCCATGGCGCGAAACGTACACTCGATTTTTTTTTTTTTTTAATTCATACGCGTTTAAAGTTATTATTATTATTCGTTTTTTATGTGTATTAAATTTTTGAAAAAAAAAAAATAAAAATGGTTTTTATTTTCGATTATAAATAATATTTATGTTCTTATAACAGTTTAAAATAATATAATCGTCGCACAATACACATACCTGTCCGAACGGAGACCACTAATTAAATCACAATGAAACTACCTGTTGAATTCGTTTCATTATCAAACGGCGGCGGCGGCGGCTGCGACGTGCGCGATAGCAGCTAAGTAGGCATTCGCAGCATTAAGCACGTTCACAAGCTAGCTGAGGCTCTCCAGCGTAAAAAAAAAAAAAGAAATATATATATTTTCAGTCGCCACCCCTCCTCTTTTGAAAGACGTAATCGAAATTCAACGTGTTTGCAGAACGACGCGCGAATTCCCCGCGAAAAACACCGAGCACGGGGATACGAGATTTTTTTTTTTTGATTCGATGTCGAAAATTGTTATCGTGTTCGGTCGTGATTTCGAACACACCATTTGACGATATCCAAACAGAAAAATATATTATAATTTAAGTATAATACTATGTAAATACACTGTGATCGAATACGAAATTCTGGTGTAAGTCTTGTAAACAATATTACAAGGTCGAATAGTGTACGTTTAGTGTGAATTTGCTCGCTGTGTGTGTATACAGTACAATAGATTTGGAACTAAATGAAAAAAAAAAAAAAAAAAAAAAAAAACAAAAAAAAGCTTTTAAAAAAAGAAAATTTAAGTTAAACCGAGAACGTGTCGA